>JAEQML010074994.1:0-14052 GCA_016904865.1 Pissodes strobi | reverse complement strand
ATATATAGACTTTTTGTCGCACCCCGTATATATGCCAAATATGCCGGAAATTACAATACATTTCCCCTATGTTAAAAAATAGAAAAGTTACGGGGAATGATAGTTTATACGATGGTACGTGTTCCCAAAACTAAAAAAATTTGTAATGTGGTTTTCAAAATATAAGGGCTCATTTTATGTCATAGAGACTAGGTTGCCGGGTGTTTTTAATATTGCTGATAACTAGTATGAACAGGATAGTAAACAGATACCTACAAATTTTATAAAAATTACAAACCGTTGATTTCTTTTTGTTTGTTTTTGTACATTTAAATTATTCTTAGTCAAAATAAAGAAAACAAATTCAGAGATTTTTTAAGGCTTTCTGTCAGGTTTGTCGGTAATGTAACCTTTTAAAAAGAAAAGGTGACTTTTTACTCATTAGGCTGGAACTATTGCTTAAAATTTTCTTTGCCTAATATCCCCTTTGCAGATATAACTCTTGACTTTTAAATAAAAAATTTATAGCCACAATATTCAGGATGCTTAAAAGATTACAAAATATCTAACCCCAACTAATTTTTGTAAATCGTCATGCGTTACTAATATGCTGGAATTTTTAAACATCCCGTTTATTGTAGTTTTCATTTTTTACTTAAAAGTGAAGGATTGTGTCTGTGAGGAGAATATTAGGCAAATTTTTATTAAGTTCCAGCCTTCTGAATAAAGTCATCTTTTATCTTGAAAAAGTCATATTTCAGACAAAATAAAAGAATTCCCGAATTTGATTTTTTTTTACATTTTGACCAAGGATTATTTAAATGTAACAAACAAGAAATGTGTGTGAATTTTCGAGACAAATTAAATTTCATAAAAAGTTCGGGTATTTATTTACTACCTTGCACATACAAAATAAGCCCAATATTAAAAACACCCGGTAGCCTAGTCGAAATGCTATGAAATCTGCCCTACAAAAGGTTTTATAGTTTTGTAGATAAGTACGTTAAAAGCTAGACTAAAAATGTTTCATATATGCTTCAAGTGAGCGGGAGTTTATATTTAACTTAAGTTTCCCGAATTAAGTTACAATCCCTAAAAAACTAGGCGGTAACTTTAAAATACAGGTTCTTGTTGTCATCATGCAGACTTTCTAATGCAATTACATAAGAAATTTGATAAGTTGTGATTAGTTGCGAATATGAAATCATTTGTAGGTTTTAACTCTGATTTACTTACTTCATAGAATATAACTTTTTATTGTTTCAAGTTTTTCCCTTACCTAATATTAGTTGATTTTGGAAGATAACGTTCTGCTATGTATTCCTGCTTTTATCAAATATCACCTATTAGATTTGGTACAGCTTCAAGTCCTATGCACCTACCATCTTACCACTGCATCGCGTGAGGGCTTATTATAATTACACGGCTAAGCACTTTTAGTAATCTCTTACAGATGACTGCACTAACTTGACGAGACTCGCACTCTTCGAAACGGAAAAAGCTCATTATATTGAAGCTCTAAGGACGTTATTATTTTGTATTGATAACCATAGAAGCAACGAACTTGCCTTCTCCGATATATATGGCTAATTGTTTTTCTATCATGATAAAAATTTATCAATCAGCGCCAATTTCCTCTTTACTAACAAGAGTTTTGTAATGACGTCTTTGATTAAAATCATAGGAAACTCAAAACCTTAAGCCGTTATTGAGCGCTCTAAATAGTCAATAAATGCCGTATGGTATTCAAGTAATGAAATGATAACGATTCGGAGAAGGCTACGATTTCTGACGCCCACGGAAGTACTCCTAATATCGAATACGAAGACTACGTCATTTTATGGTTGTAGAGTTTAGCCACGTGGGTAATGATATTTTCCTCCAAATAAATTAAACGTAACCGAAGTGATAGAGCTAGAGCGCAAGGAAATGTTTTCACAAAATTCGCCAACTTTCTTTTTGTAGACATCATCATTAAATTCGGATCTGTCACTTGCGATCTGTCATTTTTGTCAAATATTATTTTTCAGCCACTACAGAACTACACAGTTCGAAAGTATTTGCTTTCGATATACATTACCTGGGATTTAGGTATGTTAACTATCATCTGCATTTAAGCTACTTGAGCGGTGCCATTTTAGACTTTGTTGAGTTTGAAAGACATTACAGGAATTAAGATCTGGCAACATTCATCTAACATCATTTGCCTGTCAACAATGATGTTAAACTGTGGTTCTTATAATACGACAGGAAAAGCTTTTTCCACAACAAAAATGTGGGGTTTCGCGAGATAAGGTATGAAATTGTGATTTGTTAAAAATTGCATTTGCGCATATTATCGGAGCTTACTTTGATAATTAAACAAAATTAACCTAAATAATAATTTCTAAATTAAACATCGGAATAGACTCAACGTTGCACAAGACATATCCGAATCAGTTAGGTAATATTAAACAACTTCCTAGATAGTACTCGAATCCAGGATCGCGCAAAATTTCAAAAATAAATAAACTGTAACAACAAACAATTTTGAACACCGTAAATAAAATTTTGCACACCCATACCACCGAACATTAACAATAAACTAGAAGGATCACTCTAAGCCCCGTCGCGGAATCTGGTGAAATGCTGGTTAATCGCTCAGGGCTCGTGCCACGTTTCACCCCTTTCGTCTAAAGTCTGGCGTCTTGCCTTTGTAAGCGCTACATCAAAAGTGCCGACTTTGAGTGGACCTTAAAGTCTCTTGTTAATGTTCGGTGCACATACAAGGCAAACTAGAACTGTTTTTTTAAACGGGAGGCAAACTTGACCGTTCCCTCCCACCCCGTCAAACACTAAATTAAAAAAAAAATATGCCAAACGGTTCGGATAATTTTGCACACCTATTTTCAAATTTTGCCCACTCTTATTTGCATGACTGCCTGACTTATTCTAACTTTGGTATTTAAAAAATAGTGACACATCCCTTCAATGTCCATTTTGTCAACTGCGACTACCGGGTTATCAAACATGTAAATACGGCTTTAGAAAATTGGCGAGGACAGACCAATCAAGTTAAAAGTTCGTACTTGGAACCAGCATCAGAATTGCTAGAAGGTAATTATGATGCCTCTAGGAAAGTTCTGCCAACAGGTTTACCGAAAAACGGCAATTTCCTGCTAACTTTCTCCAGAAGAGGGTACAAACTCTGAAAATCGGTGTAACACAATTGTTCAATTCTGTGACAGGGGGTGGGGGGTTGAGGGAATTAAAATATTTGATACCTCATTACTTTCTCCAGAAGTGTGGAAAATTTGAAAGTAGGTGTGCAAAACTGTGCAAAATGTGTGCAAAACTATGGTTTACTTATTTATTTTTTAAATTTGTTTAATACAGGGGGCAAACTTGATGACCCTCGAATCCAAGAAATAGCAATATCATTCGCATTAATTTCCTTTTTGTCTACACTACCCGTCGCAAGAGAATATAATAAGGAATAATTCCGAAACTATTGATCTAATAGACATCTGTTCAAAAACGGTATTCCTCATAAAAAGAACACATCAGGAAGAAGTACACATACTATAATGACCGAAATAATTATTTATTTATTAGAAAGTATATGAAAATTGCCATGCATTTGGTTTAATTTATACAAAAACATTAAATAAGGGATATACAAAAAACTACACATTTATAGAGCAAAAGTTTACGTTCAATCAATATTTCTGTTATAATTCTTTCAAGGTATAGTTCGCAATAATAATAATTTTCTAATTCACATGCCACCTACCAACAGATGTTATCGACGCAAAAAGGTGAAAAATTTATGCTTAAATTTTAAATGTTGCTTTAAATTGTATTTTCTTTTGCAGCTAAATTCACACATCGGACAATCATGTGCCTTCTTTTTTCCACAATCAAATGCTTGGTGAGTCTTCAAAGTGTTTAAGTTCTTGTATTGTTTATAACATAATTTGCACTGGAAAAACTCTACAAAAAGGATTTAGTGTATTTATTTTTCTTCGTTTACCATTCAGGATCTAGTTTGGGTTAGTTTGGGATATAAAAATATATAATATGAATATAATAGCAAGTAAATACTTCTTAATTAAGTCGAACCTGAGAAGCCTGTCAACATCTGAGAGGCTCAGACGTTGATAGGCTTCTTAAATCAAACAGAGAGCAACTCAGATCCATCACCGGTGTTCTAACTGGGCATTGGCCATTTAACTATCACTTTTAAAATATTGAACTAAGGGATGTAGGTGAAACTGCATCGCTATTGTGTCTGCCAATGTGAAATCCTGGTTAACAGCAGCCTGCAGCACTTGGAAGATGTGTGGATCGAGCGCCCACATTTAATAGGTATGGGTAAGAAAAGGTTTCCTTTTTAAAAAGGATTGAGCTTGCATGCTAAACTACCATATGATGATATAATGTGCCTCAGTGAAAATATTGAATAGTGAGATCCCCTTTCTAAACCTAGAAATAGATTATAAACTAAATAAGAAAAAAACGAATTATTCGAAATTCGTCCAAAGGTTTGAACATAGGGGGGTGCTCCAATTAAAAAAATAAAGTTAATGTTCTTATTGTTGACATATGAGAAATAAATAGTTGCTGAGAAAACGAGAGTTTACAAAACTCAAGTTTTAGATTTTAATTTTATTTACTGATTATTGGTTTCAGTAAATATTAACTGACCTACTGGACATATTTAAAGTATTATGTTGTAAATAGCAAATAAGTAAATTCATATGTCTTTAAGAAAAATCAATAATTAACCTCATTTTCCATGATAAAGTACTTTCGAATGTTGACCATATTTTGCTACTAACAAATCTACCGTACATTCTAAAGTACCCCTTAATGGACATACGGAGCCCCAAAGGGGTACCCAACGATTTAGCTTTTCGTCTCTAGTTATTGAACAGACTTGTGTAATTTAAAGAAACGTGAATGTTTTATGTAGGCCATAAGGACTCCTAAATCATACTACAGGCCTCACCAAGGAAGTCAAGAGCGGACTTACCACCACACTCGTTGGGCCAGAGCTAAAAACTGATTTTCAAATACTTTCGTCATTCCTCTTTAGAAAAGATACTCTGCATATGTTTTCATAAAATTAGCCCTTTTAACAAAAAAAAATAGGGAAGTTGTTGTATAACACCGAAAAAAAATAACCAATGAAAGGGTTGATCGCAGGTTAAGAGGAACAGGTAAAAGTTAATTATAAAAAGCATTTGAAATAGAGCCTTATGACATTTCGGAAATTACTTGATGTGAAAGTTTTGCTTCTTCTTGTTTACTTGAGCACATTTCCTTATCTGACGGATGTGTTTTCGATGTACTTGAAGCAACATTCCAGGAGTGTTTCAAATTTCGTTAAAATTGTGTGTTATTCTTTGTATCGAGTCTTCCCTGGCGTGAACTGGCGTCGAATATGTAAGCCCATAAAAAAAATTCGATGGGTCTATGTCGGGCGACCTGGGTGGCCATAAAATAGACCCACCTCGATATATCTATCCATCGATAATCAAAAGTATTTGATAAGTGCTGACGATCTAAATTGCTAAAATGAGGCGATGCACCTTCTTCCTCTAATTGAGGGTTCTTTGCTCTCCTTATAGGACCTCTCTACCACAATGCGACAAAAACTTCCTAAAATGGATTAGCAAAATATTAGCTAATTTAGCATTTTTGTTATTTCATTTGACTTTTTACCTGTCTCTTTTAAGCTATGATCAACCCTTTCAAAAGTTCTTCGGTGTAGTAAAAGTCGATTTAGAAATGTTATCAAAATAAATTCTTCTTGCCTCCACACAATTACCAAGTGCTTAGTCGCTCTAGGAATAATTCCAAATTACTTAAGTATTTTGTACTCAATCAATCAGACAATATTGAAAAATGTTGTCAATAAAGATTGTTAACGAAATAACAACGACTGGGGTTCTATTGTAGTATTCTGATTTATTATGCAGAACTATACACCAAAAAAAATTGTTTACATCTTTTGATCTCTCACTGATTATTTTCGAATTTCTCAATTTTCCGCTACTATTATAGGGTATGTATGTTATAATTTTGACAACCTGTGTCTGCAGGTTTGTCGGATCACGAGGCTATTATCCTTAAAGTTTTACCAATAGGAATTATGAATATTAAAAAATGTAGATATGGAAGAATATTCAGTAGGTCCAACTTCGAAAAGTTTCAAGAAAACTGTCTAAGAGTAAACTAGGATGCAGCTTGTATTTATAATCAACCATTTAAAAAAAATTTATGAACTATTTGTTGATGTTTTCAATAGATCGTTTCCTTATAAACAAAAAATTAATAAGAATTCGTTAGGCTTGGATGGTATATCAGTCAAGGTTCTGGGAAGTGTTCATGATTGTCTCCTGCAGATCTTGGTACACATTATAAACCAACCATTTCAATTAGGTGTATTTCCGGACTGCTTAAAACGGTTCTGGTTATACCTATTTACAAAGCTGGAGATGCAGGTGATACATCCAATTTCTGCCCAATCTCCCTACTGTCTATGGTTTCAAAGTTTATTGAAAAGCTTCTGAAAATACGAATAATGTAACACTTTTCTCAATTTAGCACCTTAAGTAGCAAAAATCAAAGTGCACTGACCATGCTATAGTTTGCTTCTTGGAGAGAGTTTTCTTGTGTTTTAACGACGACGATGCTGCGGCGGCAGTGTTCTGCGATTTTTCAAAAGCATTCGACTGTGTGGATCACAGAACACGCCTGCTGAAGCTTGAGCGATATGGCTTTCGAGGTAGCACTCTTCATTGGTTTCAAAGCTACATCTCCGGGAGGTCAGAGCTGATCCAGTGCAATGAGAAGCGTTCAAAGACTGCAGCTATTTCGAGGGGGTGTTCCACAGGGATGAGTATTGAGTCCAATTTTACTCTGGCTTTATATAAATGACCAGGCCTCTTTACATATTCAGGGTAAAACCACACTTTTTGCTGATGATGCTACAATTCTATGGTATGGGCATGTGATTGGTGACCTGAAACTCACAGTTTTGTAAGATATTGAGTGTATCAAAAAGTGGTGTGACTCCAACTCTCTGTTTTAATATTGAAAAGACCAACATAAAGTCCTTCAAATGGCCGTTAAAACTATCTCTTTGGATAATCAGACAATTGAGAGAACCACTCGTGTTAAATTCTTTGGCATCATTCTGGATGCGAAATTAAAATTTCACGACCATATTTGCGCTTTAAATTCAAAACTAGCATCTGCTTGCTATGCTCTGCGAGTAGTATGCAATGAATTGACCTTCTCCTTAGCAATGGTCGTTTATTACTCGTTGGTGGAGTCTCAGCTTAGATACGGGATTGCTTTCTGTAGCTCATGCGGCCAGCAGCTGTTTAATTCAGTTTTCGTTCTTCAGAAGAGAGCAGTTAGGTATCTGAACAGGGCAGGATCCAGGGATCATTGCAGGCCTTGGTTTCTTTCATCACATATTTTAACTTTGGTGGCATTGCTTATACTTGAAACAGTATGTTTAATTCATAAAGAACGTCCTGTGTCTAACAGGCCTATCCAACACGTCCGTCAGTCTGAAAATATTCCCCTGCCAGTCACTATATCGGTCTTAATAAAGAATGCATTAATTTATGAGAGTATCAAAATTTATAATCACCTGCCTTTGCTTTATAGGAATATATGAAAAGTTTCAAATTGTTCCTAAGATCCGTTTCCAAAGCTTTAAAAAATAAGGCTTACAACAATATTGTAGAATACCACAATGCAGATTAGTGTGATATTCTTGGTGATATAATTTGTGTTTATTGCTGTTGGTTTTTGACTTGTTGTGTGTTTCATTTTTCTCATTTTAAAATTTAACACTTTTTTACTCTTAATGTGTCTTCTTAGCTTATGACAAACTATGAAGCTGTGATTTTTAATATTGTTCATATTGTTCGGTTTATAACTTCATATTTCTGTTTATTTTTTGTTTAATGATAATTATGTATATTTAACGCTTGTCAACAAGTTCTTTGTACTTAAGATAATAAAGCAGTACTTTTGCAAAGAGAAATGACCGAAGTTTTTAAGAAAACAGTTTTTAGCTCTGTAAAATGACACCTGTCAAAGTTTTGGTCCAAAGAATGTGGTGGCAAGACCGTTCCTGATTTCCCTACCGATGTAAGACATCTATTATCGAATGGTTTTATGGGTCCTTATGGCCTACACAAAATATTAAAATTTCACAAAATTAAACAAGTCTCCTTTGGGGCTCTGATAATGACTCGGTTAATGAGCACCTTAGGACTTTTTTTTCTCTGACATATTAAGGTAATTTTGACCCTCTCCTACACTCTTCCAAGAGTATGCTGAATACTTACCGGACACCCTGTATAAGAGTCTCAGAATGGATTAAGGAATTATTTTTAAACTTTGTTCTATTTACATAGTGATCTCTTTCTATATCAGTTAATATGAAAAACGTTTTTTTTTTCTGTAGCACTTGAAACCATCCAAATCTTCTAGGCATGCAATAAAAGTTACTACCAAAGTAAATAAATGAAAAAAAATTGAATTAGGGCAAAGTATACGAAATGAAACTAAATTTTGCAAAAAGTATGTATGTAGGTAATAACCTAAAGTAATCCGGCATTGAAAGGCCATCCCAACGAAAAGTAATATGTTTGCTTTCATAAATAAATACACTTACGCTGATAATGGTTTAACAATAAAACAATTTAAATTTATAACATTTTGATAAAAATGCTCGTTAATATCATTAGTTAAATGACACTCATAATGACAGAATGAAAACAAACTACGATTCAAAAGTGTTTTCAGCTTAACAACCATGAATCCTCCATCAACTGATTATAAACAATATTGCTATGCGCATCAATACATTTGGTTAGAACACCATGCCGAGCAGTCAAATGGTTCAGAAGATGTACTTTTTGAAACGCCCTGTATTGGCAAAGACCGATGTGACACTTGAACTTTTTTTCCTGTCCACAGTCATATTTCAGGTGTCGATTTAAGGCAGTCTTGGATCTGTACTGTTTCAAACATTTTCGACAATTAAAGAGTCCTGAAAACAAAATATATCCGTTAAAAAAGTATTTTTTTCCGACAAAAAAATCGTTTAGAGCAAAAGATTATAAATATAATTTTTTGCATAATTACCAAATGTAGAAATCGTTCAGAAAAGGTCCACCTGGTATTCATTTCATTAGATTAAATTTTACTCAAAATTATAGGAATATTTTACTAACTGGGTATAGAAAATTTAACTAATGAGAGTTGAATTTCCTAACGAGCGCTTTCTGTGATTATTTTATAATATTTCCGTTGATGCATGGTGGTATCTGATTATATATCGTGTTCCGAAATTAAGGGGTAATACTTTACCAGCGTATTATACGGGTAAAAATAATAACCTTTATTTCATATGAACGTAAGTCCGAAAATGCTTGCTACGGGAACTATGCCCCTTCGAATGGGGCACCCTGAAGACTGATTTTCCGAAACTGTTCATAATAAAATTTTTAAATTAGATAAGGTGTATACTCTCTTGATGCCAAATCAGATTATTAATTTAAATTTTCAAAAATTTAATTATAGGCATTACATACTGGGGGTTTAAGGATTAAAATAATCTCCTTTTTTTCAATGAGTCAAAAATCATGAAATTTAAAGTTTTCTACGTAAAAAAGTACCCTCATCTTGAGAGGACTTACCGTTTTTGAGTAAAATCGTTTTGAAAAAATCACGTCCATACAAAAGTTAATTAATAAAAATAAATATGCGCTCAGGCCTCTTACGAACCTAAATAAGTTAAAGTCGAAATAAATATGACAATTTCTTGACAGGGTAATAATCAAACAGAAAATGCCTTATTTAATAAAAATGGATTTATATAATTAAGAAAAAAAACTGTGTTCAAATAGCCATCCATTTTCTCTGACACAAACTCTAGCTCTACGGCGAATGGAAACGATTTCTTCTTATTTCATTTCCAGCTTGAATAATTTGTTTAAGCAGATCCTCATGCGTATCCACCTCCCTTAAATAAACCATGTTGCACATATGGTCCCGAAGATAGGAATCGAATGGATTTCAGTCCGGCAATGTGGCTGCCCAGGATACTGGCCCACCTGTGCCTATCCACATTTCAGAATAATCTCATTCAACCAGTTATTGGAAATAAATCCCCAACCTGGATTTCAAGGGCACTTCGTCCAGTAGTCCTGCCAACTGATTTTGAAGAAAGCCCAATTATCTCTCAATGTTTAAATTATTTGGCATTTCAATTGGACCAACCAATTAATTTTCATTTATTGCCGCCCAAAAATTGACGAAGAACCTATATTGACAATTCTATGCACTGCTCTCGGATTTTCATCGTTCCAAATGTGAGTGTTATGGATATTAAACACTTTATTCCTACTAAATATTGCCTCATCAGACCACAAAATTTTGCATAACAACTTTTGATGTCCTAAAATCCATCGACATAACTCGATGCTGGGTTGGAAATCTCTTGAGTCATCTAGTAATGATATGGGTGAAGACCTTGCATCTGAGTCATTCTTCCCAGCTAAAATAAATATTCCTTATAATTATGGATAGTAATATGGTACAATAAAAGGCATTAAAATTATTGATTTAAGAATGTTGACGCTTCTAGCCAACGGTCTGAGTCTGACTTGAGGATTATCTTCTATTTGTTGAGTGCATTTTCCAAATCAATCAAAATCCCCACTAGGCACATATAGGTAGTCCTTGCCCACGAAGATTTTGAATCGAACCATTCTCCACCAGATTTTTATGAACTCTTTCAAATGCTTGGCGCCCAGGGAGTCTCCGTTGCGGAAAAGGTCTGCGATAATCCTGTGCGGCAACAAAAAAACGTCCATTACAATATCCGTATACAAAATAGATATCAGTAAGCTCTCGGTTTGAAAAGTTTTCCTATATTCAGTCTAGTTTTACAACAATAAAAGAATGGCAGACAATATCTGACACGAAAATATCAAACGAAACTTCAACGAAAAAAATATTAATTTTAATTCATGGCTTTCTATCCACAAATTTCATTTGTATTATCATTTTTATTGATGCTTTTTTCACGTCCATAAGGAAGTTAGTATCAAGATGAACTAAGGGTACCTTTCTTACGCACAAGACTTTGAAATTTCATAATTTTAAAGGAAAATTAAAAAACAACTCATTGAAAAAATGGCATTATTTTAATCCTATCCTACCCGTAAGTAAGGCCTATGATTAAAATTTTGAAATTCTGAGTTCATAATCTGATTTTGCATCAAAAGCTTATGATGAACGGTCTCGAAAATATTTAGGAGAAACTGTCTTCATGGTGCCCCACTCGAAGGTGCGTATCTCCCTCAGCAAACATTTTCAGACTTTGAGAAAAAATTCTATTATTTTTAGTCGTCGAATACGCTGGTAAAATATCGCCCCTTAATTTCGGGACACCCTGTATAACCTGAAACTTTTGAAACTGCTCCAACCGAAAGTCAAATTATTATCATTTAAGGTTAGAAAGTAAATGAATCAATCTATTAGGTTTTAAAATCTTAGAAGGAAGTGATATTTTTCTAACTTCTATTAGATTGTGTAGCATAGGGCATGTCAACTCAACTTTCGAACTTATATAATGTGCACAGAAGTAATAGGGTTAAATTTGGATACATAATATATCACGTAAAAAACCTAGAGTTTTAAGCAAAGTCCACAAACCTGCAAAATATGAACAGCAGGCAAGTTCCATGAATATTTTAAAATCTGGAAAGAAATCAATGCCTCATGCGAAAAATTGTTTAATAAGAACTGCAGCTGAATTCTAGAATTTTTATTTGAGCCAGCGAGTATATCAATCCTTGTGCGTCCACCCAAGGTTTGGTTGATCCTTCACTCAAAAGCCACTGCACCGGTTCCAATAAAACATGTCTCAAATGAGCAAATAAATTCCATCATATATAAAAAAATATATAGATATAGATGTATATATTATACGTAACAAATAGCCTAGCAAGCTATGATTTAAAAATTTAATATCACATGATAGCAAATACTTATCTAAAAATGTCAATCGTAAGGAATATCAAAGTTCATTATTTTACCGTATACACATTAATTGAAATATAGTAATTAAAACTCGTGGTGAACCCAATAAAAACAAATTTTATATTCCAAAACCAAAAACATCCTCAACAGTAAACAGTCAATTTATTTAAACAGTATAAATCAGCTGTGTTAATACTTTTAAGAACGAATAATAAATATATAAGCTACACAGCCAAAAAGAAAGTTCGTGATATAGATTTCAATCATTAATTTTATAATTTGAAATGATTGTCGGGTTACAGGCTATTTGGTCACAATATGACCTTTCTGTATCAGTATCTTGAGAACTGTAATAAATTGTTCTTGGTGTTATGCAATGTCGAACTTGGTGCCACGTGAATATGAAACCACTGTCATTTCTAGAATATAGAAGTTAACAAGCAAGAACAGAAATAGTCTGCCACAATTTTCCTGTGGCGAAGTTCCTAGCATGCCAGTCTGTCAAAGGTGTATCTAGAATATGTCTATATGAATGGTGGAGAGGTTTGGGTGAGGACAAAATTTGAATATCGAGGTAAAACGCGACCTGATGTAAGTGAGGAAGACGGTTTAATTAAAATAAGAAGATACCAAACTTTAGCAGTTTTAAGTGACAAAACCATGGCATAACATTGTATTGCACTCATTAATTTGGTTGTGAATATAAATTAAAGCGATATTGAAGGACACTGGGAGACATTTCTCAAATAACGGGTTTACGGTGTTTAATACCTGAATCACCGCAGATCAACCATGAGTGAGTGGATAGCCACGCAAATTTATCTGTTCAACATGATAAGAAAAAAACATGATTCAGCTTCTTCAGTGTATCCTTCATTTTAAATGTGCTTATATTTCTCGTGATGCAAAACTAGGTATTGATAAAAATATTAAATTGTGCCAAATATCATTTTGACAGATTATTATTGAAAGAACAGTTTAAAATAAAAACATACAAATGATCGTAGTTTGCTCTGTACAAGAAACACTTGTAGTCGAAAATAGATAATTTTAGTTCCCACACAGATTTATCTTCGTTTGTTCAGAACCTATTACAATGGTTAGTACAGGAAACGGCTATAACCAAATCAGCGATGAGCCAATGTTTACCATGATTTTAATATGTTCTCAGTCAAGAGCAAACACTCTGAAATACCTCAGGCCCCTTTCGGCGAAAATGCTGATCTTGCCTTGGAAATATGGGTCGGAATTAAATTTGATACGAAACTACTTCTAATCTTCGAGAGGAAGATACTGAGTATAATATTTGATGGAATTGACGATGACAATATGTGAAGACGCTGCCGAATTGCACAACATAGAGGCTCGATTTGAGAGAAGATATCCTGTTTCCAGAATCACGTTCAGTCGGCATGTCAGATGGTAGAATAACCACAATAATAATTCCAACGACTATTGCCTTTCTTCAAGATAGAAATATCAGGACAGTTTCAAGGTAGGCAGGTCTTCAATTGACATTATGGAACAGGTTTTGGAGAGGACCCTTGAGTTTGACTTTGGCACCTACCATGTGCTTGCCGAGTTTAGGAAACGTAATAAGATTCATTCACAATAAGACCATACCAGGCTCTGAACAACAAAGTCATTTCCATATTGGCCTGATGAAGTTGACCACTCTACGTCGTTAACATATCAAAATATCAGAACTAAGGCAAGGCGATTAACTAGCCTGCCTTCTCTTCAACCTGACTCTGGAGGCTATAGTGAGAAAATCGCACATAAACACATAGGTCAATAGTATAATTGCTGGCATATGCTGATAACGTTGACTTAATTATCTTCCTCGAAAGGTACAAAATCTATGGGTCTTCAAATCAACGAATACAAAACCACTTATTGACTTCGTCAACGAGACCGAGGATATGAAACACCGGCCAGAACTTCTCAGTGATTAACTACAAATGTAAAGCTACGTTGGGGTTTGGAACCTTCGGCAACATGCACTAAAACAGA
>JAEQML010074993.1:0-14052 GCA_016904865.1 Pissodes strobi | reverse complement strand
ATAGATTCAAATAATTATAATCTAAACAAACAATATTGGCCGGCGAACTCGCATTCGAGTTCTTTTACTTTAATTTTAAAGATTGTCATTTTCTTGTGATAAACTACTTGCACAATGTTGATTGGACTGAATTGTTTTTCAGGAAAGATATTGATACAGTTATTGAAATATTTTATAATTTTTTATATGATGTACTCTACTTGATCAATTTGTGTCAGTGAAGCGGTGCAAGTCAAGTAATTTTCCAGTATGGTTTTCGGGAGAGCTTTGCGATCTGGTGGTTAAAAAAAGATTGCTCATCATCTTTATAAAGAAAATGGTTCCAACCAGAATTTGAAGTATCTTATACTCTGTGGGAAAGCTGTAAAGCCAGTCAGGCCACTTGCTAATGAACTATCTAAATAATATTCATAAGTAAAATAGCGGATGAGTTTGTATGTCCTTATTGTGATAAGAGTAATTAAAAGTCAACAACCGTCTATAGAATGTTCTTCGTGTTGTGCATGGATTTACAAATGTTCTGCGGGCGTGAGTAAAATGGAGTACGATAAAATATGTACTCAATTTAAGAAAACCAAGTCGCATTCCTGGTCATGCAAAACTTGCATGCCGGCTGCAGTCTAAGTAAAAACACGGCAATCCGTGATCATATCCCTGAACCTGGCGTCCCGCCGGTAACGGAGAGGGACAAGTCCACAGCCACTAAAAATTGTGAGGTTATGTTACGAAAACAATTAGATAATTTACTAAATAAACCGAGCACAACAAACAAGGATGTTCTGTGTGTTATTTCTGGGGTGGTTGAACTTCTCGATCAGAAAAGAGGGTAACAAACTGCCCTTTATCCAATGAGAAAATACACTCTAAAAACGTAGCGAATCAATCTTTTGGAATCCAAAGTTATTGCGTAACTTTTTAAGCTGTTGTGCTTACAGGCTTGGTACAGCGGATAATCTTGATGGGGTCCACTGCACTCCAGCCATTTAGAAATGTCTAATTCCTGGGAGTGAAGGAAGAACTGAGAGAGGCCAGCTACTGCTGGGTTTTCTGATGCAAAATAGACTTTTCCAAATGAATAGCCATTTCTATAAAAAACCAAATAGAAGATGGACATGGGAAGCTCCGGATGGATCCACTCGAAATGAAATAGACTTTATAATAGCCGATAAAAAAATAATAGTAAAGAATGTTACGGTACTAAACAGGTTCAATACAGGGAGCGATCATAGGATAGTGCGAGCCACGGTCAAAATAGATAAGGTAAACGAAAGATACAGAAAGATCAAAAAACCTACAAGACAATCATGGATGTGCCCAACAGATATAGAGAAATTCCAAAGATGTATCACTGACCATCTCAAAAACCCTAAACCAACCGACACAATGGAATCGATAAATGATGAAATTAAGCAGGCCCTAGAAAAAAGTCAAAAGTTACACTGCCCGAAAAATCAGAAAGAAGAAAAAATCAGCTTAATTACTAAGGACCTCATACAAAAAAGAAGAGAAATGAGGAAGGAGAGCCCCAACGCAGAAATCAGAGAAATAAACAAACAAATATCGAAAGCCATAAGACACGACACCAGAGCCTACCGTAAAAAAGAAGTCACACGAACAATAGAAAGTAATAAAAGCATGAAAGTGATGCGCAGAAAAATGGGAATTGGGAAAAGACAAATAATTAAAATCAAAAACAAGGAAGGCGATATTAAGACAAATAAGAAAGAAATAATGGATATAGTCGAAGAATTCTACCGAGAGCTGTACAAACGTAGACCAAGGGCAGAAACAAGAGAAGAACAGACGCCAGAACGTACAACTGCAAAGAAAGGGATTGTCAACCAGGGATCAGAACTCCTACCCGAGATTAATAAAGAAGAAATCAAAGCAGCACTCCAGAGAGCAAAGAACAATAAAGCTCCTGGAGAGGACAATATAATGCCTCAAGATCCTAATAGAGAAATCAGTTGAATATAACAGACCACTAGTCCTAATATTCGTAGACTTCCACAAAGCTTTTGACTCGATAAGCTTGCAAGCAGTATTAGAAGCACTAGACAAGTGCCGAGTGGACTACAGATATACAAGGTTAATATATAACATCTACAAAAACGCAACGATGAAGGTAGAGCTGGACACAACAAGCAACAGTATACCAGTAGAAAAAGGAGTCAGACAAGGGGATACCTTATCACCCAAATTATTTATTACTGTCTTAGAATACGCAATGAAACGACTCAACTGGGATGATAAGGGTGTAAGAATTGATGGTACAAACTTAACAAACCTGAGATATGCTGATGACATTGTCCTGATCTCCGACAATCTAAAGGACATAAGAATAATGGTAGGAGAACTCCAAGAAGCCTGTTCGGTTGTCGGATTACAGATAAATTTATCAAATACGAAGTATATGACAAATTTAGTGCCAAGCGGAAACATAAAAACTGAGAGAGGAGATATCGAACTAGTGGACAAATATGTCTACCTCGGACATGAAATTAGGATGTCAAGAGATAACCAAACAGCGGAACTGAACAGAAGAATCAACATGGCATGGGCAGCTTACGGAAGAATAAGAGAGACGTTTAACAGTGATGTGCCAATCTGCCTGAAAAGGAAAGTGTATGACCAGTGTGTTCTGCCGGTACTAACGTACGGTGCAGAGACTCTAACTCTAACAGCTACATCTACGAGAAAATTAAAGATACATCAAAGAAAAATGGAAAGAGCAATGTTTGGGATATCACTGAGGGATCACGTGACGAACGACGAGATAAGGCGGCGAAGAACAGGAGTGACTGACGTGATCGAGCATGTGGCAAAGCAGAAATGGAAATGGGCAGGGCACATAGCTAGAATGCGGCCGATGGACTAGGAAAATACTTGAATGGAGACCGCGCGCTGACAAGCGCAGTAGAGGACGGCCGCCAACCCGATGGACAGACGATCTCAGAAGAGCTGCAGGGAATTGGATCGGAGAGGCACAAAACAGGAACAGATGGAAGACACTGGGGGAGGCCTTCGTCCAGCAGTGGATGACAACAGGCTGATTGATGATGATGATGAATTCCTCTGGCCCAGATGGTCTGCCGCAAGTTTTTAAAAGATATGTAAACCTTTACATTTTATATTTAATTTATAGTTATCTAACTCCTATTTTTAAATCAGAAAATACGCAATTATCGGGGTATTGCAAAACCATCCATCATACCTAAATTCATTGAGAAGCTTGTGTCTGACCAACTGAGTTGGATATGTAGAGAACTGATTGCAAATGATCAGCACGGTTTTGTGGAGAGAAGATCATAAATCTACTCACTTATAAATAATTCTTGCTGAGGCCCTTCGAGAGAATTGTGGGTTCGCGAAGGCCTTTGACAGGGTTGAGGCTCTTCGAGAGAAGGGTGGGTTCTCGAAGGGCTTTGACCGGGTAAAACATAGAATATTATTGCACAAGTTGACTGTTTTTGGCTTTGGTGATTCGTGGTGGGGTGGATACGCAGTTTTTAACTGGAGGAACTTAAAACGTACGCATAAGTAATTCTATTTAGAGTGAGATCTCTATTGTTTACAGGCGCCCATTGTGGTTCTTTGTTATTCAATTTATTTATAAATGATACCGATAATTATTTTGCTCATTCCAACTGTTTACTAGTGATCTGAAACTATTCAGGTGCGTTGAATCCGAGTCTGATGTTTTAGCGAAAGTCCACAACTTTTCTGCTAGATTAGGACTGATTTTGGGCATGCATTGGGTTAGTTTTAGTTGGTTGCGTCCCCGAAGCGAGCGGAGAGCCTCGCTTATCTACCTCAGCCCATTAACTGTCACTTTTGTGCATTTCTATTTGTTTAATTAAGATCCATGACTGTACTCTCGCGATGTTCTCGACTTGCAGTATGATCTTGATAGATTTTTTGTTTGGTCTCAGCTGAATAGTATTCACAACTTTAATATTAAAAGATGTTTTTCCATCTCTTTTAGCCGAACGGATATCACACTTAAGAATAAATATTTTTGAAGGGTGCTGTTCTGGAGTATGTATGTTCCAGAGATCCGGGATTTGAGCCTGCTTTTTGTTTTGCTTTCAAATCGCATGTTAATAAGATTATTCAGGATGGGGTTAACTTGGTTTTGTGTCCAAATACGGAAGTGACCTTAGTAATCGGTCCTGCAACTACTACTACTACTACTAGTCAATTATTGTTCATTAGTGCGCTCGGGTCTAGAATATGCATCTGTGATTTGGTCTTTAATCATAACCAATGTATCTGGTTTTACAGGGACAGGTGGTTGTAACCATTTCGTTTTTTGTTGCAATATGTGAAGATATTCGTCCTTCCAACTGCGCCAAATATCTTGCTGAATGGGCTGAATTAATTGCCATCGATTCAGACGATTTAAAGGGAGATGTGAGAGGTTCGAGAGTGAGGATAGGTCTGTCGGATCCGAACTTAGGGGGCAAAGTGGACGGGAATTTAGCATTAATTCGATTTGGACTAAAACCGTATAGAATTCCTCATACGTGAGTACTTGAGCACCAACCACTCGGATTAAATGAAATTTGACGGATGTAATGCCAGATTCGAACAGTCCTCCGAAGTGGGGCCCTGAAGGAGGGTTGAACGACCACTTAATCTGTTCTCCTTCTGCAGCAATGCGCATGCAGTTAGACAGTTCGATAGGCTCCAACAAAATTAGTACCGTTGTCGGAAAAAATATGAGTACATCTACCTCGCCTAGCGACAAATCGCCTTAGAGCAGAAATGAAACAACTTGAAGGTAAGTCAGAAGCAAACTTCAAATGCACAGCTTTTGTGCTAAAGCATACAAATAGTCATAAGTACGCTTTTTACGCTCTTGAGCCTCTAGCTTTACTAAGAGTTATGTTGAAAGGGCCACCAAAGTCCACGCCAGCACACTGAAATGCTTTCAATTGATTGATACGGGTAGATTGCCCATAGGAGGTTCGAAAGAGGTAGGCTTGATTCTAAAACAACGAATACATCGAGAAAGGCAATGTCGAATGACTCGACGGGAAGATAGAATCCAGAATTGTTGAGATAACAGAAATTGTAAGCCTTGGAGACCAACGTGCATATTGTCACAATGGAAACTCTCGATAATGCGATAAGTGAGAACGTGTTTTTGAGGTAAGATAATTGGATATTTCTGATCATAGAGTAAGCCAGAATGAGTAAGCCGTCCGCCCACCCTAAGAATATCCTCTTTGTCGATGAACGGACTAAGTTTTGAAAATACTTTCGGCAATGTTTTTTACATTTAGTTTTCTCAATCTCTTCAGAAAATGCAACGGTTTGAACATATCGAATAAGAGGCAGAAGAGCTACGTGGAGTTCCCTTGAAGTAAAGCTACAACGCATGTTCTCAGATGACCTTTTGGAATTTGAAAGAAAGCGTAAACAATAGGCTAGAATACGTTTGATTTTTGAAATGGAGGAAAATTCGTTTTAAAGTGTCTCAAAAAGATTTGGAGAATTCTCAGCGACAAGAACAATCTTCCAAGCTTCCTCAGAGACAACATTAGAATTAGAAAAGTTAAGATTTTGACTTGACCAATTGTCAGGAGATAACTGTAACCATGAAGGACCATCTAGCCAAAGTGAATGGATGAGAAGAGCTTTTGGGAGTAATCCTCGAGAAGCACAATCGCCAAGATTGTCCGCTGATCCTACATGAAACCAACGAGACGATGTAATTCGATCATGGATATAACTGACTCGATTGGACACGAAAGTTTTCCACAAATGTGGAGAATTTCGTAACCATGCAAGGACAACACTAGAATCAGTCCAAGCAAATATAGGACAGGAGGAAAGATTGGAATATGTAGTTGAGACGACATACATGAGACTTGACAGCAGAACAGCACCGCAAAGTTCCAAACGAGGTAAAGAAATTCGTTTAAATGGAGCTACCTTTGACTTAGCACAAACAAAGGAAACCCTTATTTCACCAGGGGACGTTTCACAGCGTAAATATATAACAGCCGCATATTCACGCTTAGAACTATCGGAGAAGCCGTGCAATTCAAACGTGCATGCGTCTTTCGGGATTATACAACGAGGAACATGCAGGTTACTTGACAAAGAAAGTTCTGAGTTGTATTCAGACCATTTATTCAAAACATCTTCTGGAGGTTCTTGATCCCATTCAAAACCCAGACTCCATAAGTGTTGGATTAGAAATTTTGCGAAAAACGTGAGTGGAGAGAGAAACCCGAGAGGATCAAAAATACGTGCCAATTCTGAAAGAATAGATCGCTTGGTGCAACAATCATTGTTGATCGCGACAAAGTAGAAAAATACATCTAGATTAGGTATCCATCGAAGACCCAGAACTTTAATAACTGATATTTCATGATTATCAAATTCCTGTGGCTGCTGTTGCCGATGAGATTCAGGAATCGTATTTAAGCTCTCTACGATTACTAGCCCATTTTTGGAGTTCGAATCCACCTTTCTTTAGCATAGAAATGAGCTCGTCTTTGAGCCTCAGATAAAGAAGAACAACCATTAACCACATCGTCCACAAAGATATCCGATTTTAGGAAAGACGCTGCCCTAGGAAAGGTTTCATGCTCGTCCTGGGCTAACTGGACTATGGTGCGCAAGGCAAGGTATGACGAACAACTCAAGCCGTATGTTACAGGGCGAAGAGTGTAATCTTGAATATGGCTATTTTTAGAAAATTGCCATAGAATCCGCTGATGTCAGCGGTGAAGACGACATAATGAAGTCGGAATTTTAACAAAATTGAAAATATGTCTTGTTGCAATTTAGGACCAGTGAGAAGACAATCATTGAGAGAACTTCCATTGGTACTTTTACTGCTACCATCAAATACCACACGAAGTTTAGGGTTAATACTATTCGAGTTGAGAACTCCATGATGAGGAATGTAATATGCCTTCGATGGATTATCTAGCAGAGCAGAAAGGCACATATGACCAGAGTCCAAACACTCCTGCATGAAATCGCAATATGCTTTATATAGAATAAGATCTTGGTGTAACCTGCGGTCCAGGGAATAGAGTCGGCGAAGCGCCGTATTTCGAGAGTCACCTAACAAAGGTTCAGAGTCTTTGAAAGGTAAAGCTACGATGTAGCGGCCGGTGTCACTTTGAGAATAACCTTCAACGTAAGATTGTTCGCACAATGCATCCTCAGGGGCAATCTGAGTTGCATTCGGAACCTCCTCTAATGCCCAAGAGTTTTTCAAAAAAACATCGAAAGAATATTCTGGAGATGTGAATAACGAATTGACCTGATTAGGTGAAACTGAGGGCCCAATGACTCTTCCACAAAGAACGTACCCAAAGATAGGGTTGATATTGGAGGCTTCAGAACTATCATTAACACTTGGAATAAAACCGGGTCTAAGAAGCTGAGGAAAAACATCTGCACCTAACAAAAGAAGAATTGGACCTGGTTCGTTAAACTTTGGATCCCCATGCTTGAGGTGTTTCACATGTTTCCATCTATCAACAGGTATAAATAATGTACTTGGCATTTCTGAACAAATTTTGGGCAAAGCAATAGCATCTAAGTCTAAGGATCGCGGTCAACACCGACGCCTATTAGTTGAAAATTCCCGCCTTATTTGAAATAAAATAGGGTAGAATAATAATTATTATTGATTTCGGCGTTTAGTAGAATACGAATTCGGAATTTCGTGTGTATTTTTGCCGAAATTATTTAGATTTTGCTTGGGTTAGTTTGGATTAGTATAATAATTTGGATAAAGATTAGTAAAATATAATCTGTTTCATCACGAACAATGAGAAAATTTAGCCATTCAGCGTTAATGTTGCCCGCGATCCTTAGCCGCTCGTTTTTTCGTCTGCAGCGCATTTTCCACTTTTTGCTCATTGCATCCCTTAATGTTCCTCACGCTACGCCACTGATCATATGTCTAAATTATTTGTGTATAAAGTCCTTCAATTTGCTTTTAGGTGCCAGCACTTTGAAAATTTGTTTAATAAGATTTTGGCAATTTTTTTTTTATTCTTGTATCTACTGCTAAAGGACATTAATACAAAAACAGACCAAATAGGTCTAGAGATATTCATATTATCTTAACATATTAAAACGCAAAAAAAATATTTCAAATTGCTACACTCTGATATTTTTCGAATGTCTACACTACCTAATTGATCCTATATGTTATATGAAAATATAACTTATTTTTCGAAAACATTTTTATTATAATCGATACAAAAGAAGACAACAAATTAAAAATCAGGACATGCCACTGAACTCAATTGGCCTAATTTCTCTCAAACCCAAGAATCCATGGTTCTATGTTGTCCTACAAAATTACTTTTACAAATCTTATTTGCCAATATTAGCCGACAATGATGTTTATGGCGTACTCATCTATTGACTTTTGACCTATTCAGTCCTTACTGGATGACCCTGTATATTTTACAAGGATAATATCGTAAATCAATTCTTAGTATAAATATTTAAAAAACTTACTGCTAATTTCGTCTTCGGAGCTTCTAATATGAAATTATGTTAAGATGGTGCACGTGTTCTCACTAGATTGTCTGACTGGTTGACACGCGCCGGCGATACGATTACCGCGGACTCTGGCGGTGTATAAAACAAAGACAGACTGTTATTTTTTTCTGTTGAAAAGAGCGTATATGGCTCTGTACGATAATAGCCTCCGCTTCCCTATTATTCATGCCAGCATAATTAAACAGGCGTTTTGAAAAATTCTATTCTATAGTGATTAGTTGATGCTGCAACTACTACTACTAGTCAATTAAGCGACACCGAATCATGTATAACCAAATATTATATTCAAAACACAAACCTGATATGGATTTTAGAAGTTAATTTTAAAATTTTATTTGCAGTTCTGAGAAAAAAAAATATAAAATCAAAGTACATAGGTAATAAGAGTGTTAGGTAAAACTTGCGAAAAGCGAAGTTGTATGAATGAAGATGCCAATATATCAACTTTAAATTAAATATTGTGTAAAAGTACTCATAATTTTTGTGCATAAATAATTTAAAGTCATGAATCGAAGATATGCAAATTCAGTGGCCAAGGTCTCTTTCAGTTGCTTTTGCTTCAAATTATATTATGATAGATCTAATTTTGCTTGTCATGTCTTTCGCTAGCAGAAGAGACTGTTATTCTTATGCCGGTACTAGCATTTGTCCGTGTATTTTGGCGTAGTAGATGGTTTAGATACATAGAAACAAATCAGATGAGAGTCGGTTTTGTGGGTTTTGAAATAAAAGATACCCACAAAATAAAGTACCCGACAGTAGATGAGAAGGGACAACAGCAGAGGAAAAAGTAAGAAAAATACTTGCCTATTCTCATACAAAAACAACAAGTAAGAATGAATGTGAGACGCGAGCGATAGTCGAAATTGAGAAAATGTCAACAAGAGGTAAATAATTTATAGATATTGCACGATCAAAATGTAAAAGTAGTCAAAGAGAATTATTTTATTATTTACCTCCCTTCCTCTATCAACATTTATGTTTGGTGTTGTTGAATTTGTGCCTATGGCTTCTTGAATAGTTCTGTCTAGCACTTTTATAGCAGCTGAAGTATTATCATTTTCTTCATTAAAGCATATATTATCTTCAATCTTTACATCAGCGTTATCTAAATCAATACATTCCTCAGTAAGTTCCATCTGAAATAAAAATTACTGTGATTTCCTATATCTAAGACAATTGCATACAATACCTTTTCTGGCAAATTCAACTCATAAGATGCAGCTTGCAGATGGCCTTCAGGATTAATACAATTTGTACCTTCATATGGGTTAGAAGATTCACACTTTATACTGATGGATATATTAGCTGTACTATCTTCTTTACTGCCCTTAAATTCTTTATCATCAAATACGTTTTCCTACAAAATAATTTTATATATTCATAGTACATATATAAATATAACACTAATCTGTGTACTCAAAATCCCATTACACAAATAATGTGACAATGTATATCGATGAAAAGTTAGTTGTAGCATGATGTTTGACACAAAAATAAGTATTGATACCTTGGTTGACACCTTGATAAATACTATAATTATCCTCTAAATACTTAGTCGAATCCAATGTTTTGTGTTGTCTAATTCCCGAGGCAAGTTACTACAACTAAAGTTACTTACTGAATCATTTTTAGCGGTCTCTATAGCTTCATCAGCGATTTTTTCTGCAAATGTTGTTTCCATACCACAAACACTTTCTTCATCGGAACTTAAAGATACATCTTCAAATATCATACGAATATCATCTTTTTCAACATTTGTTTCGGTGACCTTCATCTACAAATAAATATCTATAAACTTTATTAGTGAAAAAAAACAGCGGAGCGGTACCTTTTCCGAGGAACCGATTTCGGCGAAATTTTCGCTGGGTTGCTCTGAATTGCGGCTATTTGCACTTCCATTATCAACTGATTCTTTGTCCTCGTGTCTTATGTTATTGGATACAACATCTTCATTCGTAGAGGTGTGAATTTTATCAGGCACGGTATGTCCCATCTTTACATTTTCCTAAAACAATGCAGTATTAGGTACGATCATCGAACGGTCTAGGTAGATATATTTACTAAAACAGGCCAAAAAAACTGATTTCATATATTAGCAGCAATAGAGGTGTGATACGTTTAATTGGGTGTAAGATAAAGGATTATAATTATATTTTATTTGTATAATACAATATTCAGCGAGGACAATAGGACTCATCTTCCTCCATGTACCATCAATATCGTCATTAGGCGGAGGAGCTATTTGGTCCGTTCATTCATTAGGTTATTTATTGGATGCTCTGGATCTCTATATTATCCCTCACCAAGACCATTAGAACACCCCCCAGGCAGACGTGCAAATTCAACTATGTAGAACTCTATGACTCGAGGCAGATTTACTCTTGAAGCAAATGAACACTGATATGATCAAGTATTTTGGCTGATTGCAACGTTGCGCAAATCAAAATAATTCGCATAATTCAAAATACTTTTTCTCGTTTCTCTGAAGTTGGCTATACTCTTTTTTACAACCTGAATACCGGTTCTATAATTTTTTTTTATAACTTAAGATTAAAAAAAGAAATGTGGGTTATTGTGATGAAGTAACCCATATAAACACAGACATTCGTAACAACGAGGACTGTTATTACACAAAATATAACCTTACAAACTATACATATAAGAAATTTCGTTTGTAGAACTAATGCACGATGCGTATATCTCTATTCCTTTTCTTTTTATACAGATCTTTGAGGACAAATATACTAACTATGCACAGGTTTTACAATCGGAAAACACTACAAGACGACTGAAATTTAGGTTTTCTTCTACCTCTATTTGATATTTGCTTTAGTGTTACAGCAATATGGCTTCTGACTGGTGTTGTTCCTAGAACCTGAAACCTTAAGGCATCTTTCTGACAATATCGTTCCTTGTAGGCATAGAGGTTTAAAATTTTGCAACATTCAAGATACCTTGATATCGCAACCGGACTTGTGAAGTATTCCTCGAGGAAAGAAGAGGGTACGTCAACGAAACCGTTTTGAATGGTGGATTCTGTAAACATTTTATAACATTCTATGGTCAATACAAGGCAACAAACGGGAGAAATGGAGCAAACAGATAAAATGTTGGCTGATTTCATGGAAAATTTAAATGCTGAGAGGCGAGCGGATCGGGAAGAGGATGAACGTAAAAGGCAGGCAGAACAGAACAGGCTTCAGAAAATTTTACAAGATCAAGAAGATAAAAGGCAAGCAGATCGGGAAGATGAGCGTAGAAGGCAAGCAGAACAGGACCGGCTTCAGAAGATTTTTCAAGATCAAGAAGATGAAAAGGCAAATAGAACAGGCTCAGCTTCAGAAATGGATACTGGATGTAATTGTAGGTCAGCAAGGAAAATTACAGAAAATATTGGACGGACAAAATGAAAAATTTGAAAAGGAAGTAAACAATATACAAGAAGAAGTAGGAAATGTACAAAAAGAAGTAGACGAGACGTACGGAAAGAAATGAAGAATCTACAAGCAGAAGTTACCAGACTAAAAAATCAAGGACCCACCGATAGGGTATTCGCCACAAAACAGAATATCAAACCTCCAACCTATGAAGCGGTTAAACATCCTGGACAATGTACAACAGAGAATTTCAAGACGCTGCTGTTGCCAACCGTTGGAATAACGAATAAATGGCTACGTCACTAGTAGTAGCGCTTCGTGAATCTGCCCTGGAACTACTACAGACCATTTCCATCAGCCAACAAGGGAATTTTTTTTTTATGGCAGTGGCACACACACTAAAGGGAGATCCTATGGCACTCGACGAGCGGTGTGTGTGCGAAGATGTTGATTGACACGGTTCTTGAATATTTGTAGGTTGTAATTAGTGGGAAACAGATGTCCTGGAAGTGAGTTCCACAGTGATGCAGTGCGCCAGACAAAGGAGTTCTGGTAAAGCGATATTCTAGGTGTTTCTAGTTGTACGACGAACTGGTGCGCTCCTGCCGTCTGTCGGGACCGTCTGACAGGAGTTGCCAGGGACGGGATGATGCGGGCCAAATCCTGGGAACATCTGCCGTGAAAGTATCTGTAAAACAGAGACATATCGGCCACATGTCTGCGATGTTCCAGACTATCCAGATTCCGGGTCAACTCCGGATCGCCGACGAGACGCACAGCCCTCTTCTGAATGGAATCCAGCAGCTTTAGGGTATGCTTTAGTGCGGCACCCCAGATATGTGAGCAATATTCTAAGCACGGTCTTATTTGCGCTTTGTACAGCAAGAGCAACTGCTGCGGTGTATAGAGTTTTTTGTTGCGAAATAGCGCACCAAGCTTCTGGGAGGCTGATTTTGCGATGTTAGCAACATGGTCATGCCATGACATATTGCTGTTGACCGAGACACCCAGCAGCCCGATTAACGAGATGAAGGAATGGTCGATCCTGCCATAATGATATCAGGGCCCGCTGTATTGACCCTCTTAGTAAGCGTTGCTGCTTGGGTCTTTGCTGTATTGAATTGGACCAAATTTCGGTCGCCCCAAGTTTGAACTTTCTCCAGGTCTTGATTAATTGCTGTAATCTGCTCCTATCTGCGGTGATGAGTCTCAGTCGCTGGTAAGGGTTTTTCTGGTCTAAAGTGGGAGACAAGGGTACTGTCATCTGCAAAACTGTAAACAGGATTATTCATTTCGATCAGCAGGTCATTAATATAGATGAGGAACAGAGTTGGTGAGAGTATTGCGCCCTGAGGCACGCCCGCGTTGATGGTGAATGTGTCCGAGATGTGTCCATCGACTGCAACGTGTAGGGATCGGTTCTTAAGGAAACTGGCCAGCCAGCTGCAGAGAGAGGCGGGCAGTCCCAAGGACGGCAGTTTGTTGAGCAGTCCGTCATGCCAAACTCTGTCGAATGCCTTTGAAATATCCAACGCAATCGCTCGAGACTCTCCGGAGTTTTCAATTGCCCTACTCCATATATGAGTAACATAGGCCAAAATATCTCCTGTCGATCTCTCTTTGCGAAAGCCGTATTGATTATCGCTGATTATTCTGTTGTTCTCGAGGTATTTGAGTAGTTGCTGATTGACTACACGTTTCATGACTTTGGAGATTATTGGAAGCAAGGCAATTGGGCGATAGTTTGAGGGCGTGGTTTTCTTGCCTTTTTTGGAACAGGTTGCACTCGAGCGACTTTCCAAGAGGATGGGTAAATCCCTTTTCTGTAAGAAAGAGAAAAAAGCCTGGAAAAAACGGGTGTTAGTTCGTTGGCGCAGTTCTTTAGCACGATGGCAGGTATTCCGTCCGGTCCTGATGCCTTTTGCGTATCTAGTTCTTCAAGGATTTTGCGAATATCACGGTGAGAAAACTTGACTTCTGCCATGGTAGTGTTGATGTTCGGTATGGTGGGGAGAGTCTTGCCTTGGGGCACGTCTAAGGTAGAGTGCGATGCAAACATTTTGGCGAGCATGTTTGCTTTTTCCTTGGCTGTAGTCGCCGTGATGCCACGTTCGTCCGTCAAAGG
>JAEQML010074992.1:0-14053 GCA_016904865.1 Pissodes strobi | reverse complement strand
GCTTATCAGGCCGGATATGACGTATAATCAAAAATGGCCGACAGGGTCCGGAAAGATGTATTAAGGAAAGGTACTTTGTCAGTGCTGATTATGGTTAAAATATAAACTTAATTAAATTAGATTATGGGTTATTTTCAGTTATTCTTTGCCTACAGATCAATATTATTATGTTTTGACATAACTAATAACATTTTTGATTCGTCGAGTGACATATTATGTCGTAACTTCTTAAGGTTCATATACACTATTTAATTAATATTGATAATGCGTTTTGTATACGCATTTGATGGTTTGTACAGGAATATGGGTTGCAACGAGGGAACAATCTTTTAATACAAATTTTTAGGTGAAAAACGTATTTTTTTAAAAACAGTGCCGTTTCTCGAGAAGTCTGAAACTCTAATTTAATTTTAAATCTGATTGCAGGATGTCACAAATATGCCCAATGAAAACGCTCCTCGTATATAAATTTTTAAACTTGCAAATATTTTACCTTATCCAGAAACTGTTCTTTTCTTGCAGGGTGTTCTAAAAATATATATTGGGTGAATCCATCTTCATTATATCATCAGTACCAGTATTTTTAAGGGGTGTAAGGAAGAAGGAGAAAAACCGCGTCATGCCCCAGGACTGGAAACATCTAGAGGGATTATAACCAATCCTTTCGGTGGGACATGGGGTGGTGCTGCCTCGGTCGAGAAAACATTACTCTACAACTTCAAATTAGGAAAAAAAAGGTCAGAGTGACCGATAGGCAAAAGAAGAGTAGTATGGGAAGCACTTCAAAGATTAGTAGAAACATGAGGTGCTTAGGCTAGGGCAGCTCGGGCTAGCCAGGCCCGTATGCACAAGACGTACCTACTTATATAGGTCTAGTAGCTTTTGGATTCTTAGATGCCTTCTTGTTTTTTAGTTCTTTCATCTTTTCAAATTTTGTTTCTTTAAATCGTTTCTTCGCAAATTTCTTAGTTCGTTTATATTCGTTTTGAAGCTTATCTCTGATTCTTATAAACTTTTTTATTATTTAACACTGTCTTCGATTCATATTTTTAATAAGATTTCGTTTTACTTTAAATTTATCTTTTCGCAAACTTTTTAGCTTACTTATAGCCTTTTGAGAGTGTTTCGTCTTTCATTAATCCATTTATTTTTTATTGTTTCTTCTACTCACAATTTTGCTTCACGTTTTTTTTTACTTTAAATTTATCTTCTTGCATATTTTTTAGCTTTTGCTTTTGATTTTTATATCGTTCTCTTTTTAAAATTTTCCAATATGTTTTTTGCATTATTTTATGTTCGCCTTTTCGCATATATTTTTTTGACATGCTTATATAGGTTTTGTAGCTTTCGGACTCTTAGACGACTCCTTGTTTTTAGTTGTTTCTCCTTTTCAAATTTTGTTTCTTTAAATCGCCCCTTCGCAAATTTCTTTGTTCGCTTATATCCGTTTTGTAGTTTATTTCTGATTCTTATAAACCTCTTTATAATTTACTGGTTTCTTTATTTCATATTTTTAATTTGTTTTTGTTTTACTTTAAATTCTTTTGTCAAATTTCTTAGCTTGCTTATATGCGTTTTGAAGTGTTTCACCTTTCAGAAGCGATTTTTTTACTTTAAATTTGTTTGCTCCCATATTTCTTAGCTTACTTACATGCATTTTGCAGTGTTTGAAATTTGCTTACTTTTTAGATGATTCTGCTTTTCATGTCCTCTAAAATTTTTTATGCTTCACTTTCAATTTTCCTTCTGGCATATTTCTTAGCTTTTGCAAATATGTTTTAGTTTTATTTTAAATTTATTTTTTCGCAAATTTCATAGTTTGTTTATAAGTGTTTCGTCTCCTAGAAACCCATTTTTCTATTCACATTTTCCTGCGTGCTTTTTTTACTTTAGATTTGTCTATTTTCATATTGCTTAGCTTTCATTTTGTTTTAAAATTGTGTCTGTTTCACTTCAAGTTCATTTTCTCGCATGTTTCTTAGATTTTCTTCCTTCTCTTTTCCATAATTTTGTTGTAGTATGCTTGTTTCATTATCAATTAATTTTTGATTGTCACCAATCGGAAGTCATTTGAATTTATGCGTAGAACTAAAACATCTCGAGTAAATTCTGCCTTGAAATGACTCATTACTCTTGACTGGTGGCCTCAGAAATAAATTAGAGGGTAGTGGAGAGTAAAAATCTGCTTCATGGCATCATTAACATTTTAAGATACTTTACAGGCGTAGGAGACTATGTGAAAATCTGCCTCTCCTATTGGTCGATCCGCATGGTCCTCCGCTCGCTTCGCTCGCTACGGGGGCTTAAGAAAAGGAAACTATACCAGGTGCTAACCCAAGAAATACCCAAAATCAAGAAAAAAACTGTTCAGAAACGTAATCTTAAAAAAATAATAAAAAAAGAAACGGGGTTTGAACCCGGACCGTCGAGGTGAGACCCAACCATCTAAACCTCTCGACCACGAGAGCTCTTGCGACAAATTGATTGCATCACGAAGACATATTGTAATACGAGATGGATCGACCAATAGGAGAGGTCGATTTTCACATAGTCGCCTAAGCCTTTTTTTTTTTTTTTTTTATGGCAGTGGCACACACACTAAAGGGAGATCCTATGGCGCTCGACGAGCGGTGTGTGTGCGAAGATGTTGATTGACACGGTTCTTGAATATTTGTAGGCTGTAATTAGTGGGAAACAGATGTCCTGGAAGTGAGTTCCACAGTGATGCAGTGCGCCAGACAAAGGAGTTCTGGTAAAGCGATGTTCTAGGTGTTTCTAGTTGTACGACGAACTGGTGCGCTCCTGCCGTCTGTCGGGACTGTCTGACAGGAGTTGCCAGGGACGGGATGATGCGGGCTAAATCCTGGGAACATCTGCCGTGAAAGTATCTGTAAAACAGAGACATATCGGCCACATGTCTGCGATGTTCCAGACAATCCAGATTCCGGGTCAACTCCGGATCCCCGACGAGACGCACAGCCCTCTTCTGAATGGAATCCAGCAGCTTTAGGGTATGCTTTGGTGCGGCACCCCAGATATGTGAGCAATATTCTAAGCACGGTCTTATTTGCGCTTTGTACAGCAAGAGCAATTGCTGCGTTGTATAGAGTTTTTTGTTGCGAAATAGCGCACCAAGCTTCTGGGAGGCTGATCTTGCGATGTTAGCAACATGGTCATGCCATGACATATTGCTGTTGACCGAGACACCCAGCAGCCCGATTGACGAGGATGAAGGAATGGTCGATCCTGCCATAATGATGTCAGGGCCCGCTGTATTGACCCTCTTAGTAAACGTTGCTGCTTGGGTCTTTGCTGCATTGAACTGGACCAAATTTCGGTCGCCCCAAGTTTGAACTTTCTCCAGGTCTTGATTAATTGCTGTAATCTGCTCCTGTCTGCGGTGATGAGTCTCAGTCGCTGGTAAGGGTTTTTCTGATCTAAAGTGGAAGACAAGGGTACTGTCATCTGCAAAACTGTAAACAGGATTATTCGTTTCGATCAGCAGGTTATTAATATAGATGAGGAACAGAGTTGGTGAAAGTATTGCGCCCTGAGGTACGCCCGCGTTGATGGTGAATGTGTCCGAGATATGTCCATCGACTGCAACGTGTAGGGATCGGTTCTTAAGGAAACTGGCCAGCCAGCTGCAGAGAGAGGCGGGCAGTCCCAAGGACGGCAGTTTGTTGAGCAGTCCGTCATGCCAAACTCTGTCGAATGCCTTTGAAATATCCAACGCAATCGCTCGAGACTCTCCGTAGTTTTCAATTGCCCTACTCCATATATGAGTGACATAGGCCAAAATATCTCCTGTCGATCTCTCTTTGCGAAAGCCGTATTGATTATCGCTGATTATTCTGTTATTCTCGAGGTATTTGAGTAGTTGCTGATTGACTACACGTTTTATGACTTTGGATATTATTGGAAGCAAGGCAATTGGGCGATAGTTTGAGGGCGTGGTTTTCTTGCCTTTTTTTGGAACAGGTTGCACTCGAGCGACTTTCCAAGAGGATGGGTAAATCCCTTTTCTGTAAGAAAGAGAGAAAAGCCTGGAAAAAACGGGTGTTAGTTCGTTGGCGCAGTGGTTTAGCACGATGGCAGGTATTCCGTCCGGCCCTGATGCCTTTTGCGTATCTAGTTCTTCAAGGATTTTGCGAATATCACGGTGAGAAAACTTGACTTCTGCCATGGTAGTGTTGATGTTCGGTATGGTGGGGAGAGTCTTGCCTTGGGGCACGTCTAAGGTAGAGTGCGATGAAAACATTTTGGCGAGCATGTTTGCTTTTTCCTTGGCTGTAGTCGCCGTGATGCCACGTTCGTCCGTCAAAGGCGGGAGAGACGTTTTTGTAAAGTTGTTACTTACTGTCTTTGCTACCGACCAGAAATTCCTGGAACCACTGGGGCATTGCAAAAGTTTATTCTTGATCCTTTGATTGTGTTTGTCCTTAGTTTCTTCGAGCACACGCTTGCACTCGTTTCTCGCTTCGATTAAATAATTGCGATTTTCAGCGGTCTGATTTTGCTGCCAGTACTTATAGGCTTGCTGTTTCCTTCCTACAGCTCTTTCGCATCTTTTGTCGAACCAGGGCTTTCCTTTTGATGATAACTTGATGGAATTTGGGATGTACGCTTCCATTCCTGAGGGGATTACTTGCATGATCTCTTCGCAGCAGTCTGACGGGTCGTCAGTGGCAAAGCAGACGTCGAGCCAAGGAAAATCTAGGTAGAACTGTCTTAGATCGTCCCAGTTTGCAGAATTGTAATGCCAGATTTTGCGAGGCAATCGTGGATCCTTCTCTATGGGTGGCAATTCACAAACCGTTGTAATAAGTTTGTGGTCGGAAGTACCTAATGGCGGACCAACTGTAACCTTGTACTGGTCAGGATTGGTGGTCAGAAAAAGATCCAGGAGGGCGGCGAATTCGCCCCTCTCTGAGATTCGAGTTGGTTCGTCTACAAGTTGAGTAAGCCCGCAGCTGATGGCAAATGCTTCAGCTTCTCTACCTTCGTTGTCGGTCTTGTTGTGATGTTTGAGCCATTTGGTGTTGTGGGCATTGAAGTCTCCCAGAACGATTATTTCTGAACTGGGGTGATCGACCTGTATTGAGTCAAAAGTGGTAGCTAGTGTTGCGAAAAAGCGAAATTGCGAACACACCAACGAAAAGTTATGGGAGAATCTCCATGAACTGAAGGAAGAAACCAAAAATGACCAATGGATGGCTCTGCTTCACTTAGGAACGAGAGACCTAATAAAGTTTACGAAAATGGTGGTATTGAAACGAAAATAATGATATATACGACGGCAACAGTGATAATTGAAGAAAATAGAGACGCTTTGAATCCAAAAGAAAAAAGAGAACGAAGAAATTATGCTTTGGTTATTAAAAGCAAGGACGAAGGTGTGATAGAAGCCATTCGCAAAATTAAAGAAAAAATCAAGAACACCGGGCAGATCATAGACATAGTCAGGGAGACGAGAGAAGAGAAAGTCTTGATAACAGTGGATAAAGACGAACTACATTATTTTTGTAAAAATTTGAGTAATTCATTATGTTTAAAGAAGCATGACTTATTGAGAAAATAGGAAAGTTTTCTTTCAGATATTCCTGCTAGTCGGCGTGGCGGGTGCTTCAATTGTTAGCCTTAGACTCTATTCAAAAGTGGTTCAGTGGTAATCAGTGTCTAAGTTTACCTCACTAAATCTGAAGTAATTAACTACATTACGGCAAAAATTGCATTTAAATCGACACACTTTTCTTTTATTTAACACCGCTTAAGTCATTTAATATATTTAATTAACATTAAGTGCATAAGTGCAGGCGCATTTCCTGGCAAATATCATCGGATATCCTTTAAAATCTGTGGATCTATTGATCCTCCTAAAGTCTATTCAAAAACGCTTCCTATTTAAAAGTCTGTTTTGATAGCATGTAAGGTAGTTTAATAAATATATCATTATCAATTATTCAAGCCAATCAATTTTTCTATTAGTATTAGAATATTAATTAAAATTGAATTTTACAGGGTGTCACAAAAATGGCACTTTAAATGATAAACTTTTACTATATTCAGGATCGCTTAAGGCACTCAATCCATTGAGTTAAGAGCGCAAGCGCATCATTTTAAAAAATTATCAATTTGTTGCGTATTTGTATTCTGAAGAATTGAATTTGAGAATGTTAAAATATACAGACAGTGCGCCGAGTAGGAGATGATATATAAAATAATCCTAGGTATGCGAATTGCCCACTAAAACGTATCGTTTCCTTGCCTTATTCGATAATTAGGGCATTCGCTGGCGAACGCGTTTAATCCATAAGTTTCTCTTCCAGTCCCCTTTCTCTTGTTAATTGCAACGGCTCCATTATTCATCGGGCTTTCCATTAAATTTCGTTTTGTACATCTCTCCCGATTCTTCTTCCCGGCGATGCACGAAAAACTTTCCTTCGATTTCGCCGTAAAGACTTATTAATGGGGGATATTAAGCGACCCTCCTTCGAATTGTCTTCCAGTAATGCTGGATTTAATCAAAATGAGCTATCATGAGTTATAAATAAATTGAGGAGGAATAAAACAAAAATGTGCAAGAAGAAATGTATAATAATATAAATATTGTTGCTTTTTTGAATTTGGGTTCTAGTTGATTTGCTCGCATATTGTTCTACTCTCTTCGATATCTGAAATAGAAAAAAAATATATTGATTAGTGGTAATCGTTCTAGGTGCTGTCACTGTCAATATATTCCATTAATCAGCGAAATCCGCAATTTAGTATGTATGGGCTTGGGAAAACGCCTTAAACTATAAGCACAACCAAGTTGGATATGATGGGTGCCAGAGGCAAGCGACCATTCGAATCCGTAGCGCGTACCGCACCGTGTCGACGGAGGCTTTGATGGTGCTCCCAGACCTGTCCCCGCTGAACCTCGTCGTCCGGGAAAGAACGAAAATACTTGAAGCTAACGAGGGGACCAGAGGAAGGATTAAAACCAACTACTCGCGGAGATGGTCCAACAGCAGTAAAGGACGATGGACCTACAGATTAATCGCGAATCGAATATTAGGGGATAGATAAAGAGACCAAGCGGACCACCAACAAATTTCTATCTCACCCAAATACTGTCTGGCCACGGATGGTTCAAGGACTATACAAGAGACGGAGAGTGCCATTATTGTGGAGAAACGGACCTTTTTCATTGCCCTCGCCGGAGACTAGATAGGCACACATCTAACGAAAGGATAGGAGTAATCTTGACACCCGAAAATCTCCAAGAGGTAGCAACCGGAACGAGGCAAAATTGAAAAAAAAAACATCTTTAATAGCGTCAAATATCTTAACTAGAAAGATCGTGGATGAGCGGGAGTACCAGGAAGCGACAGAAAGTCGGAACTGAAGAAAAGAGACACGACAGTCATACGTGTTGAAGTAATACGAGAGCGGTACCAATACGTATTGATGGTGAACCAGAGGAAGGGTTTTTAGTGGGTCAGATACTACTCCGCGCGACAAAGTATTTTCCCACTATATAAACAAGCGGTGGTTTGGGTTAGTTTGGATTAGTTTGGGTTAGATTGGGTTGGTTTGTTTTAATTTGGTAATTGGTGAACAACGAACAGCGTGCATAATAATAAGAAGAACTTATTCAAAGGCAATGGGGAATGCGTTCGACCATGAGGAGATTCACAGATTATGGAAAGCCTATGAAACAAATAAAAAAGAACTGAAAAAGCTTATAAGAAAGGAGAAAAAGAGCATTAGCTCAAGCTATGTGACGAACTTAACGGAGGCGTGTGGGGACTGGGCTATAAGATTGTTATGAAAAAATTTAAGTCACTAGGAGCTCCTTTTGACCTCACGGATGGCAGGAGACGGGAAGTCATTTAGGCGCGACTTCCTGCATGGAATGACCTCCTCATGACTAGATTGGATGGGGAAGAAATCATAAATGGTGGAGGAAAGTTGAAGATATGGCATCCTGTCCGAGGTGGTCCAGGAGTGATGTGGCGTTGGACACGCTGAATAGCCTGCTCCATGACCAGAAATTTCCGGAAGAATGGAAGGTTGTAACACAAAGCTAGGAAACCATACGATTGTCTTATAAGTACAATGGCCAAATTATACGAGCAGCTGATTAAATATAGATTGGAGAAAGAACTAGAAGAGAAGGGAGGTCTTTCCAAGAACCAGTATGGTTTTACATAGGGGAAATCTACTTTTCAGGATGTAAAAAGGGTCATGGAAATAGGGACGAGGCAGAAGTTTGCTGGAGAAGGCGAAATATGGTGTGCCCTGGTCACACTCGACGTGCGGAATGCTTTTAATTCGGCGTTTTGGGCGGTCATCCTGGAGCGGCTGCATGGCAGGGGGATCTCTGGATACCTAATCAACATAGCGAGGGACTATTTTCGGAAAAGGAGCATTACAACTGGACCAAAGGATTTCATCCAAATATCAGCAGGAATGCCACAGGGATCAGTGCCGGGTCTATTGTTGTGATATATTTTCTATGACCCGGTACTTCGCCTGGATTACCCGGAGGGGTTTTGCCGACGATCTCGCGGTGGTGGCCACAGCGGGAAATGGCGATGCCCTGATTCGGAAAATGGACGGTGCATTGCGGAGGATAAACCGGTGGATGGTGGCAAGTCACTTGCATCTGGCTCAGGAAAAAACGGAGGCTATTATATTGAGTGGTAGGAGAGATAGAAGAGATAAAGTTTTCAGTTTTCAGACCAAGTAAATCATCTGGTCATTGTCGTTGGGGAAAATATGGGCTTCGGAGACCACATTCAGAGCGCTACAGAAAGGCAGGAGAGAAAATGGGCGCCCTTCTGCGTTTTATACCAAATAGGTATAGGAGGCCCAAATCAGATACAAGAGACGCGCAGACGAGCTAGGGAGGTGACTCTGATGGAATGGCAATATAGATGGGATGAGAACACGAAGAAGGGACAGTGGGCAAAGAAACTCATACCAAACTTGAGAGATTGGCTTGGATGTAGACATAGAAGGTTGGACTATTACTTGTTCCAAGCCCTTACAGGACACGATTCTTTCAGATCCTACACGAAGAGATTGAAAAAATCAGAAGACAACTGCCTACGTTGTGACGGAGTAGATTCTGCGGAGCATACTGTGTTCATTTGCCCAAGGTGGATCAGATACAGAATAGCTGCCAGCATAGTGTGGGAATGGACATAACGGCTGACAATTTCGTTCAGTTAATGATATCCAACTCTGAACATTGGGACGTGTTACATCGAATGATAAGAGGAATAATGAAGGATAAAGAGAAGGAAGAACGGGAGAGATGAGTAGAATAGACTGGATGGAAGAATGTTAAGACATTAAAAAGGTTGGGGGCTGCCTCTGAAGTTATATCAACTTGGATGGTTCCGGGGGTAGCTGCCACATAGAGGAGGAAGGGTTTTAGTCGGTCGGCGACCCTAGGCGCTAACCCGATACTATCTCGTTGCCAGAACAACAGCAGATTTCCCAATCCCCTCAAAAAAAAAGTTTGTTTTAATTTGGGTTAGATTGGGTTAGTTTGGATTCATTTGGGTTAATTTGGGTTAGGCAAAATTAGTTCGATTGTAAGTAATCATATAATCATCGAATAAAGTTACAATATTTTGAAAATATCAGGATTTATAGATTTGTTTCTTGTCAACTGATCAGTGAAAACCGCAGTTTATTATATTGTCTCGTTAATTTAGGATTTGTAATTTTGACAGTGTTTGCAAATTGCAATTTTTTAGTTGTAAAGTGAGCGGCAAAACCAGTTTTCTTCATTTTTACAAACATTTTTATTTTTTCTGCTATGTCTATATCTTCGAACTCGCTGCATTCAAAAAATATCAGTAATTTTCGGGATATACAAATCTTCTTTAAAAAAATTGTCGCGATTTACTTTCTTCTTCGAAATTTCAGGATTTACAGATTTGTTTTTTGTCAATTGATAATTTTCGTTCTTTTTCCAGATTCACTAAATTTATTCCATACCCGCTGAATCGGACGCTGAAAAGACGTCTTTATATAAAATATGAATATATTTAATACAAAAAGGCTCCTATATTTACAACATCGAAAAAGTCGAAATGTAAGAGAGAAAGTCTAGAACCTCGGGAGAAATCAAAATACGCGAACGCTTTATTATTCGTTGCCTAAAAGAAGGGTGAGGGGGGGGGGGGTATTTCGAAGAGTTCCAAGAAATTTACTTTTGTGAAACCCCTCGGGGAGCGAAACATAAAGAAATTTATTCAGAAATAAGAAAGTTTAGCCCGTCAAATCAACGAAGTGGAAAATTGAATTTTCCGCCGAGTTTTGGCCCTCAATCTTCGCGAGTGTTTCGTGTACTTTTTGCACGCCCTCCGCAATAGTGTAGATTTATGTAACCTCGAAATGTGACGTTAAAACCCTTCGGATCGCAATCGACATCTTAAAAAAAATATGTTGATGGAAGTTAAAAATTAGATAGATTCCTTGGTGCTTGGTCATGCATTAGGCTTCTTAAATGAAAGTAAACTGATGGGCCCAGAGAAGACGGTATATTATGATAGTGTTTGACCAAGCATCATTAGAATCTGAAGCAAAAAAATCGCAATGCCATGGAAGATTGAAGAATTGGTGACTTGATTTTGATTGGGCTGGACTCATTTATTTGGGTTATTATGATAGTGCTTGACTAAGCATCATTAGAATCTGATGCAAAAAATCCCGATGCCATACTGAGATTGAAGAATTGTTGACTTGATTTTGATTGGGCTGGACCACAGAAAATATAGTTACACACTATATTTTCTGTGGCTGGACTCATTTATTTGGGATAATAATATCTCGTCCAGCAGTGGACAAGCTTATAAGCTGATTGATGATGATGATGATGAATATCTCGTTTACTATGGCACATATATTTTATTTGCTTTCATGCACAGTAATGCATAGTTTCTAAAAAGACCCGAAACTCCTCGGTTTATTAATGGCATGCGAAAGCCAAAAAAGGGGGACAAAAACCAAATCCCGCAAACTTTCAATTAAAAACTTTAATGAATCTCGGAGAAATATAAAATCTGGAAATAGTCGGGAGAGGCATAAAAAGTTGTTGGGCCCGGCTCGAACCATTACGCTTCAGAAATTTAATGAATTTTCAAGGAATTGCCTGCGAGCGAGGGGAGAATCTCGGTTTTTAATGACATCATCCCTTATTGGCGGGGGGATATTAAAATGTAATTTTGTTTTTGCTGTGGTTTCCGAATATCCGCGAACGGAACTCAAGATTTATGTCGCGCAAGTAAGAAATTCGATATCGATTTGCCACATAAATCTAGCCCGTTGTGAATACAAATATGATGCGCGTTTTAAGATCCTTTACAGGCTTAGGTGACTATGTGAAAATCGACCCCTCCTATTGGTCGATCCATCTCGTATTGCAATATGTCTTCGTGATGCAATCAATTTGTCGCAAGAGCTCTCGTGGTCGAGAGGTTTAGATGGTTGGGTCTCACCTGGACGGCCCGGGTTCAAACCCCGTTGCTTTTTTTATTATTTTTTTAAGATTATGTTTCTAAACAGTTTTTTTCTTGATTTTGGGTATGTCTTGGGTTAGTTTGAGTTAGCACCTGGTATAGTTCTTTTTTCTTGAGCCCCCGTAGCAAGCGAAGCGAGCGGAGGGTCATGCGGATCGACCAATAGGAGAGGCAGATTTTCACATAGTCTCCTACGCCTGTAAAGGATCATGATGCCATGAAGCAGATTTTTACTCTCCACTACCCTCTAATTTATTTCTGAGGCCGCCAGTCAAGAGTCATGAGTCATTTCAATGCAGAATTTACTCGAGATGTTTTAGTTCTACGTATAAATTCAAATGACTTCCGATTGGTGACAATTAAAAATGAATTGATAATGCAACAAGCATACTAGAACAAAATTGGAAAAGAGAAGGAAAAATCTAAGAAACATGCGAGAAAATGAATTTGAAGTGAAACAGACACAATTTTAAAACAAAATGAAAGCTAAGCAATATGAGAATAGACAAATCTAAAGTAAAAAAAAGCACGCAGGAAAATGTGAATAGAAAAACGGGTTTCTAGGAGACGAAACACTTATAAACGAACTATGAAATTAGCGAAAAAATAAATTTAAAATAAAACTAAAACATATTTGCAAAAGCTAAGAAATATGCCAGAAGGAAAATTGAAAGTGAAGCATAAAAAATTTTAGAGGACATGAAAAGCAGAATCATCTAAAAAGTAAGCAAATTTCAAACACTGCAAAATGCATGTAAGTAAGCTAAGAAATATGGGAGCAAACAAATTTAAAGTAAAAAAATCGCTTCTGAAAGGTGAAACACTTCAAAACGCATATAAGCAAGCTAAGAAATTTGACAAAAGAATTTAAAGTAAAACAAAAACAAATTAAAAATATGAAATAAAGAAACCAGTAAATTATAAAGAGGTTTATAAGAATCAGAAATAAGCTACAAAACGGATATAAGCGAACAAAGAAATTTGCGAAGGGGCGATTTAAAGAAACAAAATTTGAAAAGGAGAAACAACTAAAAACAAGGAGTGGTCTAAGAGTCCAAAAGCTACAAAACCTATATAAGTAAGTCAAAAAAAAATATGCGAAAAGGCGAACATAAAATAATGCAAAAAACATATTGGAAAATTTTAAAAAGAGGACGATATAAAAATTAAAAGCAAAAGCTAAGAAATATGCGAGAAGATAAATTTAAAGTGAAGTAGAAAATATGAATCAATCAAAGAAGAATCAACTAAAAAATAAGCAGATTTCTTAGACTTCAAACACTGCAAAACGCATATAAGTAAGCTAAGAAATATGCGAGCAGACAAATTTAAAGTAAATAAAAACGTGAAGCAAAATTGTGAATAGAAGAAACAATTAAAAATAAATGGATTAATGAAAGACGAAACACTCTCAAATGGCTATAAGTAAGCTAAAAAGTTTTCGAAGAGATAAATTTAAAGTAAAACGATATCTTATTAAAAATATGAATCGAAGACAGTGTTAAATAATAAAAAAGTTTATAAGAATCAGAGATAAGCTTCAAAACGAATATAAACGAACTAAGAAATTTGCGAAGAAACGATTTAAAGAAACAAAATTTGAAAAGATGAAAGAACTAAAAAACAAGAAGGCATCTAAGAATCCAAAAGCTACTAGACCTATATAAGTAGGTACGTCTTGTGCATACGGGCCTGGCTAGCCCGAGCTGCCCTAGCCTAAGCACCTCATGTTTCTACTAATCTTTGAAGTGCTTCCCATACTACTCTTCTCTTGCCTATCGGTCACTCTGACCTTTTTTTTTCCTAATTTGGAGTTGTAGAGAAATGTTTTCTCGACCGAGGCAGCACCACCCCATGTCCCACTGAAAGGATTGGTTATAATCCCTCTAGATGTTTCCAGTCCTGGGACATGACGCGGTTTTCCTCCTTCTTCCTTACACCCCTTAAAAATACTGGTACTGATGATATAATGATGATGGATTCACCCAATATATATTTTTAGAACACCCTGCAAGAAAAGAACAGTTTGTGGATAAGGTAAAATATTTGCAAGTTTAAAAATGTATATACGAGGAGCGTTTCCATTGGACATATTTGTGACATCCTGCAATCAGATTCAAAATTAAATTAGAGTTTTAGACTTCTCGAGAAACGGCACTGTTTTTAAAAAAATACGTTCTTCACCTAAAAATTTGTATTAAAAGATTGTTCCCTCGTTGCAACCCATATTCCTGTACAAACCATCAAATGCGTATACAAAACGCATTTATCAATATTAATTAAATAGTGTATATGAACCTTAAGAAGTTACGACATAATATGTCACTCGACGAATCAAAAATGTTATTAGTTATGTCAAAACATAATAATAATGATCTGTAGGCAAAGAATAACTGAAAATAACCCATAATCTAATTTTATTAAGTTTATATTTTAACCATAATCAGCACTGACAAAGTAGCTTTCCTTAATACATCTCTCCGCACCCTGTCGGCCATTTTTGATTATACGTCATATCCGGCCTGATAAGC
>JAEQML010074991.1:0-14053 GCA_016904865.1 Pissodes strobi | reverse complement strand
TTGAGACATTTAAAATCATCAGAAAAATAAAATACTTGAACTATTTTGCACAAGACCATAGTAGCTTTGCCAAGTTCCAATCTTGTTAAAGGACCTACCAAACGAGACCTAACTGACTTGGTACGCAAATTGTTGATGAATCTTAAACAATACGCTGTAATACGTTGAACTTTCGATTATGAAGAAAAACCTTGGATGAAGTTAATGTCGACTGAGTGCGTTACAAGAGCTAAATCAAAGGTTTGCTCGGAATTTTGTTTCCTTTCTGGTGGATCTGCAAATTCAATTGCGATCTCAGGCCATTCCTTTTGGTCACGGGTTAAGAACTCAGGTCCAGACAACCAAAGATGACATGTTTCTAAGTTTTCTGGATCCAAACCCCTGGAAATAATGTCAGCAGGGTTATTTGCGATGAGACATGATGCCACTGGCCAATATCAGTACTTTGCTGGATTTCAGACACTCGATTAGCCACGAAAGTGTTTAGCTGACTTGATGGCGATGAAATCCATGACAAAACAATGGTTGAGTCGGTCCAAAAATGAGACTGCTTAATATTAATATGTTTGAGAGAAATTGCAACTATTTTAACCAATCTCACGAGTAAAAGAGCAGCGCATAGCTCAAGTCGTGGTAAAGTTTGAATCTTAAGAGGTGCTACACGCGATTTGGCACATATCAAAGATATTTTATTCTCACCTGATTGACTGCAAGACCTGAGGTAGCAACACGCTCCGTAAGCCTTTTGTGAGGCGTCGCTAAAACCATGGAGTTCTACTGAAGTAGGATTTGAGCATGAAATACGCCTTGGTATTTTTAAGTTGTTGAGCAAAGGAATTTGTTGGCAGAAATGTGTCCAACATTGATGTATATCCATTGGAACACTCTCGTCCCAATCCAAATTCAACTGCCAAAGGCTCTGCAAGATGAATTTGGCCTTTAAAATGCAAGGCCCAATTAAACCCATTGGGTCGAAAATTTGAGCCGTTGTGGCTAAAATGGAACGTTTAGTGACACGATTGGCGACGGAAACATCTACGCTATATTGAAAAATATCTTCCTTTGCATTCCATGTCAACCCGAGGGTTTTTGTAGCGTCATTATCCGTAATGACTTTTTTGTCAGTTGAAGATTGGGACTCCAGGAAACTGCTAAGAAGCCTATTGTCACTGGAATGCCATTTTCTGAGGTTAAATCCAGCTGACTGAAGAATTTGTCCAATTTCGCTTATAAGTTTTTTACCCTCTTCAATAGACTCTGACCCACAAAGAAAGTCATCAACATAAAAAGAAGATTTTATTTTATCCGAAACGTTGGGAAAACTGTTTTCGTTGTCCAATGCCAACTGATGTAGACATCGGATGGCCAAATAAGCAGCACTAGCTGTGCCATATGTTACAGTGTTAAGCTGATAGTGAGAAATTTCCTCAGAAGAGTCGAAACGCCATATGATTTTTTGAAAGCAGCGTTGATTTTCATTAACCCATACGCATCTGTACATTTTCTCAATGTCAGCTGTAAAACCAAATGCATAAGATCTGAAACGTATGATGACGTTGATCAAATCATCCTGAATTTTTGGTCCAACCTTGAGTACATCATTCAGTGACAGCCCACTAGAAGTTTTCGCAGAACCGTCAAATACAACGCGGAGCTTGGTTGTCGAACTCGACTCCTTAAAAACAGCATGATGCGGCAAATAAAACTCATCATTTGATGTACTTGGAGGATAAATTTTGCTCATGTGACCAAGTTGAATATATTCCAATAGAAATTTGTCATATTGAAGTTTTAAATCAGTATTGTTATTCAGCTTCCTTTCTAAAGAATAGAATCTTTTTAATGCACCATCAAAAGAATTTCCCAAATTTGAGACATTATCCTTGAAAGGTAGGTTAACAACAAATTTGCCCGAGTTGTCTTGACAAATGGTGCTGATGAAATGGTCCTCACATTCCTGTTCTTCTGTGGAAAATACCGGTTTATCCTGAAACTCTTCCATTTTCCAGAACCTTTCAAGTTGATTGCTGATATAAGCTAAATCTGAATCGGTAGTTAAATTACAAATAGAAGAAGTGAAAGAGTTTAGGGGTAATGGACCAGACAATATCCAGCCTAGTTTTGTTTTTTGCAAGACAGTGTTGTTGTTTGATAAAACAATTTGACCTACACAGATCAAATTCCAGAATATGGAAGCTCCTATGAGCATATCAATAGGACCATTTTTATTGAAATTGCTATCAGCCAATATAATATTTTTTGGAATTTGTAAAATACTTGAATCAAATGAATTTTCTGGAAGATTTTTTTGTTATTTTGTCAGTGACCAAAAATGGAATATTTTTTAAGGAAAATGAGTTAACTGTAGATTTAACGTTAAGACTTGTGGACTTAAATATTTTGGTAACACTATTACCAAAACCCTCAGCATGAGATATGTTTGCTGATGGCAACTGTAGTTTAGTAAACAAATGTTTTGTTATGAAATTAGATTGTGAACAATTGTCAAGCAAAGCTCGACAAACCTGAGAGTTGCCCGAGGCATCATATACTATTATACTAGCCGTACATGTTGTTTGTAAATTCATTATTATGAGTGACTGATAATGCCTTGGAATTATGATTATGAGATTCAGAATTTTCTTCTGGATGTTTTGGTGAATGAGCTATATTTCTGTTACCTGTATCTTCTTCAGAACTTGGTAAATGAAGTAAGGTGTTATGATGAGACGAGCAATTTTTACAAACAGATTTACTCTTACAATTTCTTGAAATGTGCCCTGTCCGGAGACAATTCGTGCAGGCCTGAAGCTTACGGACCTTATTTAACCTGTCCTGGGGACTTAAGCTCAAAAACTCTGGGCATGAAAATATGAAGTGTTTATTTTTGCATAACAAACAAATTGCATCAGTTGAAACAAAAGTCCCACTACGAACGCCTCCTTTGTGGTGTTTTTCTTGCTTATTCCATTGTTGATATTCAGCCGGACTCATGTTTTCCAAAACTTGGCACCTATTATTTAGAAATTGATATAAATCATCAACTGCTGGAGTGTCTGTACCTAACTGCAAAGAAAACTCTTCCCATTCACGTCTGGTAATTGAGTCAAGCTTAGATGCAATATGAAAAGTTATGATAGCATCCCAATGCTTCACGGGTAAACCTAGAGACTCAAGTGCCCTCAAATGCTGCATAGAACTGTCAATAAGGGATCTAAGTAAAACATGTGATTCCTTTGCAATAGGTTGTATAGCAAAAATAGCCTTCAAGTGTGTTTGAATGATGACACGCTTGTTCTCATATCTATCGGAGAGCAATTCCCAGGCAACATCATAATTAGATTCTGAAACATCTAAAGAGATGAGAAGTTTTGCTGCATCACCCTTCAAACATGACCTAAGGTACCAAAACTTCTCAATTTTACTGAGACTTGAATTATTATGCACAAGTGACTTATAAGTGTCTGCAAACTTCAGCCACAAATCGTATGACCCTTGAAATTCAGGCAATTTAACCTTCGGTAAATTATGATTTTGCTGTGATGCTTGTGGAACAATGGCATTTTGAGCCATTGATGTCATTTGATTGGATAATTGCATAAAATGCTTATCAATAATACCTTTGGCTGTTCCCGAAAAATCAAAAAACTCATCCTCAAAGTCAATTCTGACTGATGCATGATCTACTGATTTATCTAATGACTCTAATTCATTTTGGACACCAATGAACTCAACCCACAATGACTGAAGCTTTTCTAACCGAACTTGAAGCTGAGATATTTTATTTGGGTCAAAAAATGATATTACATAATTGGTAAAACGCGATAATGCCTGAAAAATCTTTGACCGTGTCTCTGTAAGATCATTTACTCTTGCTTTTGCCTTCTCTACATCTGTCATTTTGAACAATATACATGCATATATGCGAGATATAATGTAAAATACAACTTTAGTAACCCTAAAGTACAATCAAAATACCTTATAACTAAAATATAAATTATAGTAGGTATAGCAAAATGCTGCAATTTTATAAAATACCTTAACGAGGTAAATCCAATGAGCTAATCATACACTGGTAAATCACAGAATTTTGGCAATCAAAATGAATGACATGCACTAATACTAATACTATAATATTAAACTTATGCAAAGAAATGCGCAAAGTAAACTAATTGTTTACAATTTGTTTTATTTTATCCAAATAAAAGAATATTAAATGTAGTACAGAAAATTAAACTGCAAAATGTAAACAAATAACAAATGCGTTGGCGATTTGACTGACAACAGCTGATTGGCAACTGACCTTTGACAAGGAATGCTTTTATGGCGCGAACAAATCTCAAATATAGAAAACCTAACCGGTCGACAGAATTCGAGATCCTAATCTTTATATGCTGTCTTTATCTTGTACACTAAAGCCGTGTGTCTGTGCTGCTTCGACGATATATCAATATATCATAGCTAACCGCTGTGACTGTGAAAGCGTGAATAACCACGTTCTCGAAGAATCGATGGTCAACGGAAATTTTGAAATTCGGAAAATGGATTATGCGGCTTCCTTGCTCTTCTGTTGACGATCAATGCATAAATATGATGATGATGTGGACTGTACTTACAATTTGCTGTGCTGTATGACAAAGTGATACGAAGGACTTGATTCGTTGAATTCGTGCTCGAAGACCAAACATGTGGGATGATGGGCGTTTCCATTCCCTGCCTTTTTTGTAAATGATACAAGACTTCTAATAAGCACTTATATTTTTGGACTTAACAAAACACACTGTCTTTATGCAAATAGTAGTTGCTCGTGCGAACTGACATTGCGGTACATCTCATCGGATGCCGCCAATGGACACTACATTGCAAATGCTAATTGCTAATAGCTCGGATGCTCGGAAACAAGTGAAGTTACAGGTTACAGGTTATGATATACTACCACAGAAAACTTATAATAGAAGTGCCTCTCATGCTAATTAATTTTTAAACGCTAGAGGGCGCCAGAGCATAAAAGAAAAATAGACCGAAGTCTAAACAATCAGTAGAAGTCTCCACTAACAAAGAGTGAGTCAAACCACACAAGAACTTACGACTACATGGAAGACTACAAAATGAAATGCAAATGGGTGGATCTAAGCCAGAACAAGTCCATTGATGAAATATTTAATAAATTATAGTAAAATTAGGTGCAATGTAATGTGTCTTCTCGAATTGACTCCTTTTTTTCTCATTTCTAAAGCATAAAAGTCTGAATAAATCGTTGGGGCCCAACGTTATCAAGGAGGGGGAATGTGTGTACTACTGAAAAGCATAAACCTACTAATTAAATATCACCTTGTCCTAAATTTGAACTTGAACTTGACAAATGTTATATAAACATTCACTGTTAATTATAAACAAATTGAGCGGCCGACGGGAGCGATTTTAATCCTTAATGATGCAGCCATCAGCATTTTATAACATATAAATACACAGGAAAACGTCGAATTCATCAGGCTTTCGGGTTTAATAATCCGCTCAGTCTAGTTGCGGAGCGGCACATAGGTGCGCCCACTTCTAATTGTTCTATCACACAACCCCCATATCTGTGAACACCGGGACACAGGTTCAGAGCCATCAGAACCTAACCTGGATGGACGTATGCACAGGTATACGACATTCGAGAGATACTAAAAGTAGAGAGAGTCGAACTTATGAGTGAAGTATCAGAATTTCCAGAAAAGGGATAGTTTTTGGGGATTTTTAAAAGTAGTGCAAGTGCCTTGGAAATCTGTGAAAAACTTAAACTAAAAATACTTACCTTATAGATATCAAAACAAATACATAAATAAAAGACAACTCCGCTCACCTAAACTTTATTAATAAAATAGTGACGTCGCTTTCTAGAAAAACTTTGATCTAAGCCTCCCTCGAGAAGACATGCATTTAGTATTAATTGGGTATAGTGTAAACTCTTAATTCATCTATAAACTTAAACACGCCTTTATTAGTATACAGTCTAACCATTGTTAAGTTTGTTTGTAAATAAACTAGTTATTGTTTTTATCAATGTGTCTCCTTTATTATCTCTTTTCAACTTGACGTAGTGCGATCCTAAAACTGGGCTACTCTCCTGCACGCTAAATAAGACGTGGCGTCACAAGAAAAAATACAATTCGTGACAATATCAATGCTCGTCTGCTTAACGTGCTTCAAAAAATAGAAATAATTCAATTAAAAGCTTGAATGCACTTCTTACTGGGTAAAAAGGTCTCATATTGACGGTTTTATTTCTAAAAATAATTAATTTTGGCCGTTGGTCGTAACGAAGTGTTAAAAAGTCGAAATTTACATTGATCTCTCGTACACAAACGCCGGACTATTTCAAAAGTCCAGTTTAATTAAAACGAAAGCGCCACAGTGAAACCGATCCGGACCAGGGACAAAAACAATAATATTAAAGCTCAAAGAGGCGGAAAAAGCGCTTTTGAATCCATCCATATTTTTAATGGAAACCCGACCACAAAGACTCGTTCGATGGGCCATTATTTGCTCTCATGCATATTCAGATTTCCATGGGATTCATCAGCGTATGCGGAATTATGTAAGTGGAGCAAAAACCCTTTCCACTTATTTTAGGGAGATAGCGAAGTTGATCATTTACGGGGACACCTATGGAGGGTGTAATTTTTATAATTCCTCAAAGTTGCAGCAAAGAAAATAATTTTTCCGAAAAATTCAATTTTCTCCTAAATAAAAAAAATTCACGCCAAAATAATTCGGCAAACAGACTTAGCTATGTGCGGTTTTCACAAGCCGTTAAAGAGGGAACGGTTCTATCAGTCCTAAAAGTTGCAAATAGCTGCTATTCTTTCCAATTTTTTTATACGCGATAGGTTATTAATGTTGTTATGAAAAAAAAAATTGAATTTGCAAGCTCTCGGAATATTCTCAATCAAAAATCAGCAAAGAGACTTAGCTGCGTGCAGTTTTCGGAAAGCGATCGGATCGGCTTCAGAAAATGTTCCAAGATCACGAAGCTAAAAGACAAGCGGAACGGGAAGAGGATGAACGTAGAAGACAAGCAGAACAGGACTGACTCCAGAAAATTTTACGAGACCAAGAAGATAAAAGGCAAATAGAGCAGGATCAAATTCAGAAATAGATGCTGGATGTAATTGTAGGCGAGCAAGGAAAATTACAGGAAATATTGGACTGTCAAAATGAGAAATTTGAAAAAGTAGACGATATACAAAAAGAAGTTGGAAATGTACAAACAAAAGTAGGAAACGTACAGAAAGAAGTGAAGAATCTTCAAGCAGAAGTTACCAGACTAAAAAATCAAGGACTCGCCGATAGGGTATTCGCCACACAACAGCATATCAAACCTCCAACGCATGACGGTCAAACATCCTGGACAATGTACAGAAGACAATTTGAAGGCGCAGCTGTTGCCAACGGTTGGAATAACGAAGAAATGGCTACGTCACTAGTGGTAGCGCTTCGTGTATCTGCCCTGGAACTACTACAGACCCATCAGACAACAGGGAAAATATGACATACTTGTAGCTGCCCTGGAGAGACGATTTGGCGACCAACATAGAAGACAGCTCTATCAGGCATGAGTAAACTCTTGACATCAGAACCCTGGTGAAAACCTGCAAGAGTTTGAGGCAGACGTTAGACGTCTCATTCAATTGGCCTACGCGGGAGCAACAGAAGAACTTCAAGAGGAACTTGCTCCCAATATTTCGTGGATGGTATCAGAGATCCAGAAACTCAGAAGATGCTACTTCTAGCCAAATTTGATAACATCAGTGAAGCTTTGGGTAAAGCTCTAGAAATCGCGGTGGCCTGTAACATCTCTAAGCCAAAAATCAAGGCCGTATCCATCCAGGAAGAAATGTCGGCAAATAGCTGTGAATTAACTGAATTGGGCGAAATTTTGAAGAAATTAACGGAAGTTCTTTAGGCCACGGGGAGATTTCGGGAGTCAATAGAAGATAGGACGCGTAACCGAAATACCTCAAATCAGTGTTATAGATGTGGCAGGACTGGACATTTCAAAAGAGAGTGCCGAGTGCAAATCAGGAAAACTTCAATTACTCAGCATTGCGGGGCGGGTGTTGGCTAAAGAAGATAAAGCCCCCAGGATCGTCTCCATAAAAAGCCTAGGAAAAAACGCCGACAATCTAACTATTAAAGGAAAGATCAACCGAAAAGCCATTACAATTACTGTTGACACTGGTGCTGCGGTCTCTTTGGTAAGGTCCAACAGAGTAAATAGAGTAATAGTCCTACCCATACCGAAGAATGTAGTTTTACGTACGGTTACCGGTGAGACTGCTGAAGTACTTCAACTGGGACGAATTCAATGACACCTCACCGTGTTAGTAGCCGATATAGAAGACGAATTTATTTTGGGAATGGCTCTCATCGGTCAACAGGGATTCTCTTTTAACAACAGATTTAATTTTCTGAAGTTTGGCACCGAAGAGTTCATCCTTACCATAACAGACGATGGCACACCGACTAAAGTTGTGGTGGCATGTACTGTCAGAATAAGCGGAAATACCGATCAGATAATTTTTGGGAAATTGGAGAAGGATTTTGGTGGCTGCATCGGATTTATCCAACACCACGATTTGCCTTGCAAACACCTCGTAGGCAAAGCACTAGTCAAAACCGACGGCGAAATACCGATAAGGATAGCAAATGTTTTAGCCAATTCCATCAAAATCAATAAAGGAGATGTAATAGCGGCTGGCGAGCTGGTGCAGTTGGTAACCAGTTGCGAAACGCGGTCAGAAATAGCTCCCATAACATCACCTAAGGAAACCCTAGAACATTTCCAGAAGTCGTGGAGTCATTTGTCTTCCGAAGAACTGAACAGAGCTACATAATTTGTCAAAGAGCAGAGTACAACCTTTGAAAGGAAAAATAGCAATACTGGAAGAACGAACATCATAAAACATAAAATCGACACTGGAAGTGCTCACCTCATACGACAGCATCCTCGAAGGTTACCAGTGACGAAGCAGTAAGAGATTGCTAAATTGGTGGAAAAAATGCTTGACGATGGAATTATTGAAGAGTCATCAAGCCCATGGCTTTCTCCTGTTGTCTTAGTCACCAAAAAGGAAGGAACTACCAGATTCTGCGTGGACTATGGAAGGCTCAATGACGTCCCCAAAAAGGACACCTATCCACTTCCCAGAACTGACGACACGTTGAGGACACTAGCAGGTTCTCATTGGTTCTCAACACTCGATTTAAAGAGCGGCTACTGGCAAGTAGGCATTGACGAACAAGATAAGGAAAATACTGCCTTTTTTACCGGAAGTGATTTATATCAGTTTAAAGTTATGCCCTTCGGACTACGCAATGCCACCGCTTCTTTTGAGCGTCTTATGCAAGTTGTTCTAAGGGGCCTCACTTGGAAGACATGCCTGGTCTATCTTGATGATATATTGGTAATGGGAACTTCGAAGAGCACCTACAAAACCTGTGTGAAGTTTTTACTAGGATTAAAAATGCTCAGCTCTTACTGAATCCAAAGAAATGTTTTCTTTTCTAACAAAAAGTTGAATTTCTCGGGCATGTCGTGTCATCAGAAGGAATCCAAACTGATCAACGAAAGATTACAGCAATCAAAGACTGGCCTCGTCCTCGCGACAAACATGAACTGCGGAGCTTCCTTGGACTATGCACTTATTATAGAAGATTTATCGAAGGATTTGCAAATATAGCTGCACCTCTACATAAGCCCACTGAAGAACGAGCAAATTATAACTGGGATCATAACTGTGATTCTGCGTTCAGGAAATTAAAAGCGGCTCTATGTTCTAGTCCAAAATTGGGAAACCCGTAATAAAAGGGTAAATTTGTATTGGATACAGACGTAAGCAACACCGGTATCGGGGCGGTTTTATCGCAAGTACAAGCAGGAGAAGAATGAGTTATCGAATACTGCAGTCGAACACTTTCTAAACCTGTACGTAACTACTGTGTAACCCGAAAAGAACTTTTGGCCATAGTACGGTCTGTTGAGCATTTCCATCAATATCTATATGGACAAGAATTTCTAATAAGGACTGATCATGCAGCACTTAAATGGCTTTTGGATATGAAACAGCCTGAAGGACAAGTAGCCAGATGGCTTGAAAAGTTACAACAATATAAGGTTAAGCACAGGGCAGGGAGATTGCATAATAATGCAAATAATGTTTTATCCAGAAGACCATGCGAGGATAATTGTAAGCATTGCCAAAGAGTAGATCAACGAGAAGGAATTACTCCCATTAGGCAAATGAAGTTTGAGGTTGATCAGCAGTGGACCACAGAGCAACTTAAAAAGGATCAGCTTGAGGATAGTGAAATAGCACTACTGCTAAAAGTTAAAGAAGAACATCAGCCAGGACCATGCTGGGGAGAGATTTCAACTAAAGGATTTACTTTTAAATCTCTGTGGGCTCAGTGGGACTCCCTGGTAGTGGAAAATGGACTTCTTAAACGAGCCTGGGATAGCGCCGATGGAAAAGTAGTGAAGACACATTTATAGTGGTACCAAGGAGGAAGATATCGGAAGTTCTGGAAGAAGAAGTTTCTGGTGGATTTTATGGCAAATTTTGAGATTAAAAATACTGTTAGCATATAGATGCGTGTAATTTGCGGTAAATAAATAGATTTGTTTGCCTGAAATCTCATTTAAGGTATAGAATAGAATAGAATACTTCTTTATTTCAAATCAATCAAAGTCCCTACAAGATACAGTAACTAAAATGAAATGACGTCAAAAAAGAGGAGAAAATTTAACACTTTTAGGAATCAAAATAACCCGCTAGGCAGTATGGTTCTAGTGCTATAAGCAGTTTTGTTACCTCATTTGTAAATTTCTTAAAATTATTTAACATTTTCAACTGGTTTGGTAGTTTATTAAATACTATGATACACATGTAAGCAGGATTTCTCTCAGTTAAAGACAGTCTATGTACTGGAAAATTTATATTTAGTGTTGTTTTCAGTGAGTGACTCCCTATGTTTGTGTAAAAATATTAGGTATTCAAATAAATAGAGACCATAGACTGTAAAAATTTGTTTTTCTCTAAATATCCCCGAGGATTGTTGATAATCCATTTTGTACATGATTCTTATGACTCTTTTTTGTATGATAAAAATGCTTGAAATATTCCCTGATCCCCAAAACATTAGACCGTACCTCATGATAGATTCAAAATTTGCATGGTATAGGGTTCTCATTGCCTTTATATTTAAGTATTTGGATGTGATTCTAAAGCCATAGCAAATCCTGCTTAATTTGTTACTGATAAACTCCACATGTTTGTCCCACCTCAAGAACTGATCAATATATACACCCAAAAATTTGGTATATTCTGAAACTTCAAAGTCTTGGTTGATGAAATGCATAGTTGTTAATTTGATCGGTTTGTTCTGAATACCACAATGTTTGTTTTCTGGTCATTAAGAACTAGTCCATTTTTATCGAACCATTGTTTTGCCTCACGAAAATATTCATCAGTTGTCGAGATGAGATTAAATACATGCTCTTCACCAATAACTATGTTGGTGTCATCAACAAACTCAGTTATTCCCACCCTAGAATCATTAATTAATTGTGACAAATCATTTATAAAGATTATAAATACAAGTGGTCCTAATACACTTCCCTGGGGAATCTCTATCGTAGTTATACATGCAACGGATGTAACATTTACATGGCCTTTAATAATTTGCACTCTCTGCTTTCTCTCTGAAAGGTAAGATTCAAACAATATTTTTGCATTTGCTCTTATTCCATATCTGTCACATTTGAAAATAAATAACTCCCGATTTAGGCAGTCATAGGCCTTACATAGGTCCAGAAACAAACCTAAAGCAAACAAATCATTTTCAATTAGTTCTAATACTTTTTTTTGTGAAGGTGACTTAAAGATGAGAAAATGGACCAAAGAATTTCAAGCGATAAAAAGCGGTCTCTCTCTCGATCTTAAGACAAATTCCAACGTAAAATTTTACCTTAAACATCGATGTTGTGGCAAGTAATTTAAAAAGGTGGAACACAAGCAAAAAATTTGTATTAATTTCGCATTTTTTAAGTTTTCACCTGGGTTTTGTGGTGGGGCTTAAGCACACTTATTGATTTGTCATATTGTACTTTTTGAATTGCAACGGTATGTCTTCAATGCCTAATCATTTATTCAGTAGCAAGTTGGCCATGGATAAATAACGTATTTATGATCGACGACATAATGGCTGGTCCATAGCCTACTTGGTAGATAAATTTCGAATTGAAGGCATACCGTATCAATTCAAAAACTATGGCAAGAATAAAATGGGAAATTTCGAAGATGAATAAAATATTAATATTGAATATATGGTATCCTACGGAAACTATGTTTAAAATTTTGCTTGAAATGCAATATGGAGAACATATATTAGAGAACGAGCTTCCGTTGACGTTCATCTTAAAATTTTAAAGTGAATATATACGTTTTTTGACGGGATAAAATTATAGTATTTGATGAAACTAGTGTCATTTTACAGGGTGTTGTCTGCCGTAAAAATCTGTTGTTTGTGCTGATTTGTTGCTTCACAATGAACGATTTTCAAGTTGCAAAACATAAGACAGTCCATTGGGATTTTTTTTTTATGGCAGTGGCACACACACTAAAGGTAGATCCTATGGCGCTCGACCAGCGGTGTGTGTGCGAAAATGTTGATTGACACGATTCTTGAATATTTGTAGGTTGTAATTAGTGGGAAACAGATGTCCTGGAAGTGAGTTCCACAGTGATGCAGTGCGCCAGATAAAGGAGTTCTGGTAAAGCGATGTTCTAGGTGTTTCTAGTTGTACGACGAACTGGTGCGCTCTTGCCGTCTGTCGGGACTGCCTGACAGGAGTTGCCAGGGGCGAGATTATGCGGGCCAAATCCTGGGAACATCTGCCGTGAAAGTATCTGTAAAACAGAGACATCTCGGCCACATGTCTGCGATGTTCCAGACTATCCAGATTCCGGGTCAACTCCGGATCGCCGACAAGACGCACAGCCCTCTTCTGAATGGAATCCAGCAGCTTTAGGGTATGCTTTGGTGCGGCACCCCAGATATGTGAGCAATATTCTAAGCACGGTCTTATTTGCGCTTTGTACAGCAAGAGCAACTGCTGCGGTGTATAGAGTTTTTTGTTGCGAAATAGCGCACCAAGCTTCTGGGAGGCTGATTTTGCGATGTTAGCAACATGGTCATGCCATGACATATTGCTGTTGACCGAGACACCCAGCAGCCCGATTGACGAGGATGAAGGAATGGTCGATCCTGCCATAATGATGTCAGGGCCCGCTGTATTGGCCCTCTTAGTAAACGTTGCTGCTTGGGTCTTTGCTGCATTGAACTGGACCAAATTTCGGTCGCCCCAAGTTTGAACTTTCTCCAGGTCTTGATTAATTATTGCTGTAATCTGCTCCTGTCTGCGGTGATGAGTCTCAGTCGCTGGTAAGGGTCTTTCTGATCTAAAGTGGGAGACAAGGGTATTGTCATCTGCAAAACTGTAAACAGGATTATTCGTTTCGATCAGCAGGTCATTAATATAGGTGAGGAACAGAGTTGGTGAAAGTATTGCGCCCTGAGGCACGCCCGCGTTGATGGTGAATGTGTCCGAGATGTGTCCATCGACTGCAACATGTAGGGATCGGTTCTTAAGGAAACTGGCCAGCCAGCTGCAGAGAGAGGCAGGCAGTCCCAAGGACGGCAGTTTGTTGAGCAGTCCGTCATGCCAAACTCTGTCGAATGCCTTTGAAATATCCAACGCAATCGCTCGAGACTCTCCGTAGTTTTCAATTACCCTACTCCATATATGAGTGACATAGGCCAATATATCTCCTGTCGATCTCTCTTTGCGAAAGCCGTATTGATTATCGCTGATTATTCTGTTGTTCTCCAGGTATTTGAGTAGTTGCTGGTTGACTACACGTTCCATGACTTTGGAGATTAATGGAAGCAAGGCAATCGGACGATAGTTTGAGGGCGTGGTTTTCTTGCCTTTTTTTGGAACAGGTTG
>JAEQML010074988.1:0-14054 GCA_016904865.1 Pissodes strobi | reverse complement strand
TCCAGAGATGAATATTGCAAATGAATGAACAGGAATCCCGCAAGATAGATCATTGGGAAGACTAAAATACTCTAATGCTCAAGTAATTTTGCTTACCACACAACACACAACATGCCAACATGTCTTGTTAATTATAAAATTGTTGCAGGTATGTGGATAAAATTGTCAATACTACAGAAAACGGAGAAAAAACGGATGTGGCAAAAATTGTATGAATTCGCCTATGATTAATCAATTTCTAGCTATATACTTAGAAAAAATTAATCGATAGTAAAACAGCTTCGAGACGTAAATGAAGTTATTAGCGAAAAAACGCAGTAAGTCCCAAAATTATGAGTAACTAGCAACGAAATATAATAATCTTCGAACTGCATGGGATTTCGTCGCTTTGAATCCGCGAATTCTAGAGAATCTCAGATTACGACCTCTGAAGGAAGAAACTCGGATGCATGTCCAAGACGACGATATCTCGCGACTGTTGCAGGTACAGACGCTACGAGCAAAACTCGGTCATCATTCATCACAGTCTAAAGAACAGAACGACAAAAAAATGTCTAAGCTGAAGACAAAAACAAGCTGCAATTATCGTAAAAAAACTGGATTCCTGAATATAGAAAACGCCTGGCAAATACCTAAAAGAACAGCAAGGAAAACTCACAATCTGCCAACAGTACCTAACTCGGCGATATTTTCCTTATAAATTGAGCCACATAGTTTATTTCAGTATAAATACGAAGAACGGGAACATCATGTATCGGCACTAGAGAAAATAACTCTTGGTATATGTCAATCAAACTAAAGCGAAAAACGGAAACCAAATATTATAGGAATTATTGCATCAATGACAGGAAAGATTATAATTTGACAGCGATAAAAGAAGGAAATAAAAATAGGTTAGTGACTGGTTTCGAATTAGTCACTTTTTTGCGAAGGCTACCAGTTTGATATGCAAACAAGAAAGTGATGAGCTGCGAGAGATAAGAATTAAAGATTTACGGAATCGCCGTAAAATTGCATATTTATCGACCTATAACTATACAATCACATAGTGGTTTAAGGTATTTTCATCTTCAAAGATGACTACATTAGCTATACATTAATTTATTTCCTACAAATAAATCAGAAACATTTAACCATTTTAAGGAATATAAAATGTTAGAAAATTAAACCGACAATAAAATTAAAATTCTGAAAAATGATAATGGCCCCAGTATATAAATGAGGAGTTTCAGAATTATTATTAAAGATACAGGGAATAATGCACTTTGGTGCATGATCTTTGGATCATTCCCTTATACACCATAACAAAATAATGCTTATGAAAGAACACAGTTTAGGTACTAAAACCGTACTACTTTCAATTTTATTAATTCAGATACATCACAGCTTATGAAACCTTTTGAGAAAGAAAACCTGCTAATAACCATTTCATCATTTTTGGTTGTTGTGCTTACATGGCAATACCAGGTCAACTCAGAAAGAAGTGGGATCAAAAAAGCAAAAATTTAATGTTTGTTGATAATGCCACTATTCAAATAATTACCGACTATGAAATTCAATAAAAAGAAAAATGAACATGTTTGTAAATATTCATTAACAACAACATTAAAGAGTATGATAATGTGATGATGTTGAAGAAATACAAGACAAAATAACAACAGAATACTATTACGCAACCGAGCTGACATTCAAAGACCAGACTATTATGGGCTGGCAATATTTTGTTCGATTCTGACTCCAGAATTATACAACAAGGCAGTAAATAGTGAAGAAAATAAAAAGCAGCACTTCGCAATGTAGAAAAAAATAGAAGCGCTTAAGAAAAATGAAAATTGGTCTTTAGTTGCTTTACCATTTGTCGAAAACACGATTCAGTATCGTATTGAAATAGATTCAAATGGTGTCGTAATTCATCATCTCATCGCTAAAAAATGTACACAGCAAAATGATAAAACTTGAAACATTATGCTTTAATTCGCATTTCCCAGCAGAAAAAAATTCTCAGTCCTTCACAAAATTGCAACCGGGAGGACGCTGAAAATGCGGAAGCAGAATGCAACGCTTATTAAATTTTAAATCTGAGAAAACCCACAATTGTGTGGAGATATATATTTTATAGGAGTTTGGGTGAGGTCAGGTTAGATTACGTAAGTTTACTTTACCAAAATATACCAAATAAATGTATATTACTTCAAGTCTCGTTCTTTTTTACAATTTAAAACGTTATAAGTGTGGTCGTAAAAAGCAAAAGACCATTTGCATTCGATTCGTCTCACATTCCTCGATCTAACGATATTAAACACGACTAGTCTGTCGTGAGAAACTAAAAGTTACCCTCACCCACCCTTACCACAATCTAATGAAAAAAATGACTTTTAGCAGATTACGCAAGTTTAGTTTACCAAAATATACCACATAAATGCATATTATTTCAATAGTGGTGGTTATAAAAACTGCATTCGATTCGTCTCTCAATCCCCGATCTGACGCGGTTAGTTTCACTTAGTATCAACTTCTTTTAGTCATTTGAGTCGGTTCCAATACGTTATAATCAATTTTAATAGATTTGGTTAGTTTTGATTAGTCGTCTAATCAATTTTCGATTAGTTTCTCTTAGTCGCAATTTTTTTTACTTATTTGAGCCGGTACCGTTACGTTAAATCAATTTTAAGAGACTTGGTTACTTCTGATTAGTCGTCCAATCAACTTTCTGATAGTTGCCCTTAGTCTTAACTTACTTTGGTCATTTCAACCGGTTCCGATACGTTTTAATTACTTTAAGGCATTTGGTTAGATTGGGTTAGTCGTTCAATCAACTTTCGGTTAGTTTCACTTAGTCTCAAATTTTAATTTTATTTTCTTTCATTGAGTCGGTTCCGATCCGTTATTATCAATTTTAATAGATTTGGTTAGTCGTCTAATCAACTTTCGGTTAATTTCACTTAGTAGCATTTGAACCGGTATAATCAATTTTAATAGATTAGAATATTTTTGGTTAGTCGTCGAATCAACTTTCGGTTAGTCCCTTAGTCTTAACTTATATAAGTCATTTGAACCAGTCCCGATACGTTATAATCAATTTTAATATATTTCGTTAGTTTTAGTTAGTCGTTCAATTAACTTTCAGTTAGTTTCACTTAGTCTCAAATTATTTTAGTCATTTGAGCCGGTTTAGATACGTTATAATCAATTTTAATAGATTTGGTTGGTTTTGGTTAGTCGTCTAATCAACTTTCGGTTCATTTCACTTGGTATCAACTTATTTTAGTCATTTGGACCGATTACGATTCGATAAAATCAATTTTAATGGATCAGGTTATTTTTGGTTAGTCGTCGAAGCAACTTTCGGTTAGTTTCACTTAGTCTCAACTTATTTTGGTTATTTGAGTCGGTTCGGATACGTTAAAATCAATTTTAATAGATTTGGTTAGTTTTGGTTAGTCGTCTAATCAACTTTCGGTTAGTTCCCCATAGTCTTAACTTATTTTAGTCATTTGAACCGGTTCCGATACGTTATAATCAATTTTAATGGATTTGGTTAGTTTTGCTTAGTCGTCATTCAACTTCCGGTTAATTTCACTAGTCTCAACTTATTTTACTTATTTAAGCTGGTTCTGATACACTATAATCAATTTTAATATATTTGTCTAGATTTGGTTAATCGTCCAATCACCTTTCGGTTAGTTTCACTTAGTCTCAACTTATTTTAGTCATCGGCACCGGTTCCGACGCGTTATAATTAATTTCAATAGATTTGGTTAGTCGTCCAATCAAGTTTGGGTTAGTTTCACTCAATCTCAACTTACTTTAGTCATTTGAACCGGTTACGATACGTTATAATCAATTTTAATAAATTTGGTTATTCTTGGTTAATCGTCGAATAAACTTTTAGTTAGTTTGTACTTAGTCTTAAATTATTTGACTTATTTGAGCTGGTTCCGATACGTTATAATCAATTTTAATAGATTTGGTCAGTTTTGGTTAGTCTGATAATCAACTTTCGGTTAGATTCACTTAATATCAACTTATTTTAGTCATTTGAACCGGTCACGATACGTTATAATCAATTTTAATAGATTTGGTTAGTCTTGGTTAATCGTCGAATCAACTTTCGGGTAGTTTCACTTAGTCTCAACTTATTTTAGTCATTTGAGTCAGTTCCGATACGTTATAATCAGTTTTAATACATTTGGTTAGTATTGGATAATCGTCGAATCAACTTCCAGTTAGTTTCACTTAGTCACAGATTACTGTAGGAGTAATCTGTGACTTAGTCTCATCTTATTTTAATTATTTGAGCCGGTTCCGATACGTTATAATCAGTTTTAATAGATTTGGTTAGTTTTGGTTAGTCGTCTATTCAACTTGCGGTTAGTTTCAATTAGTCTCAACTTATTTTAGTTATTTGAGTCGGTTCCGATACGTTATAATCAATTTAAATAGATTTGGTTTGTTCTGGTTAGTCGTCTAATCAACTTTCGGTTAGTTTCACTTAGTCTCAACTTATTTTAGTCATTTGAGACGGTTCCGACAAGTTATAATTAATTTTAATAAATTTGGTTTCTTTTGGTTAGTCGTCTAATCAACTTCCGGTTAATTTCACATAGTCTCTACTTATTTTAGTCATTTCAGTCGGTTTCGATATACGTTATAATCAATTTTAATAGATTTGGTTAGTTTGGGTTAGTCGTCTAATCAACTTTTGGTTAGTTTTACTTAGTCTCAACTTATTTCACTTATTTGAGCTGGTTCTGATACGTTATAATCAATTTTAACAGTTTTGGTTAGTTGCCTAATCAACTGTTAGTTTTGGTTAGTTGCCTAATCAACTTCCGGTTAGTTTCACTTAGTCTCAAGTTATTTTACTTACTTGAGTCGGTTCCGATACGTTATAATGAGTTTTAATAGATTTGGTTAGTTTTGGTTAGTCGTCTTATCAACTTTTGGTTATTTTCACTTAGTCTCAATTTATTTTACTTATTTGAGGGGGTTCCGATACTTTATAATCAGTTATGCATAAACCGTGTCGTGACGTTCACTAAAAATGTCCGTGTCGTGAGGCGATCTTAGAAAGTCACTGCCAGGAAACCAAAGTATTCATCTGAACCGGCTCCGATACGTTATAATCAAATATAATATTTCTGGTTAGTTTTCGTTAGTCACGAAAATTCGGTTCGTTTTAGTTAGTTTTAACCTACTTTAATTTGTGTAACCTATTTCGATATATTTTTAGCCCGTTTTGGTGCTTTTGGTTACCTTTGGTCAGTTTTGTTTAGTCATAAAATCAACTTTCCGATATGTTATAACCAATTTTAATGTTTTTTTGGTTAATTTTGGTTAGTCGCCAAAATTTGGTTAATTTGGGTTATTTTTTAACTTACTATAATATTTTTAATCTGTTTCGATAGGTACGTTTTAGTCATATTTGGTGCTTTTGGTTAGTTTAGGTTAGATTGGGTTAGGTTGTTTTAGACAGTCGTCGTGGGTAGTCATTCAATCAATATTCAGTTAATTTCAGTTAGTTTTAATTTTAGTTATTTCAATCGGCGCCTATACGTTATAATCGAATTTAATGTTTTTGGGTAGTTTTGGTTAGTCGCCAAAATTCGGTGCGTTTTGGTGAGTTTTAACTTACTTTAATATTTTTAATCTGTTCCGATACGTTTTAGCCTTTTTTGGAGCTTTTGGTTACTTTCGGTTAGTCGTTGAATCAACTTTCGGTTAGTTTCAGTTAGTTCCAATTTAATTTAGTAATTTGAACCGGATCCGATAGGTTATAACCAATTTTAATTGTTATGGTTAGTTTTGGTTATTCGGCAAATTTCGATTACTTTGAGTTAGTTTTAACTTACTTTTATTTTTTTAATTTGTTCCGATTCATTTTAACCCTTTTTATGCGATTATGCGATTACTTTTAGTTAGTTTGGGTTAGTCGTTCAATCAACTTTCGGTTAGTTTCAGTTAGCTTTAATTTATTTTTGTCATTTGAACCGATTCCGTCCTCAGAAACAGACTAACACGTTCTCTCACGTATATTACGTGATGTGCCAAATGTAGCATGCACTTTTTCGTGATTTCATACCCCATAATAGGAAAACAATAGTTATTTGTGTATTTAGAGCGCAAAGTAATGGATTGCCGCTTGAGAAAGAATGTTACTGCGCGACGCGTAAGCGGAGCGCAGTAATCTTTCGAAAACGGCAATCTTACTTTGCGCTCGAAAAACACACAGAAGTTTTTCTACAGCCGCATTTTTTAAATATAAATGTACATTTTTCTCTATACTTATTCTGAAATTTGCCAATGACTGTCAGTTTTGACATATTATGTTCGGGCTTCGGGCATATTTAGAATAGGAGCGCCAGCAATAAACTGTAACAAACGCAAGACTGTCATTTATTTATCTTCGGCTTCCATGACCATTCAGCACACTAGACGGAAAAAGTGAGAATTTCCTTTTTCATGTTCGCGCTAGAGCGCAAAATAAGGATCCACGGCATTCGGCGATTTTGCGATTTCATTTGAATTTAGTATTTAGTTATTTTGCGCGCGGCTGTAGAAAAAAACATTTTCAATGTTAGAACTTGAAACGCAACTTTTTGAACTGATAACCGCATTTCTATATGGCGAACCTTCCGGATTCTAAAGATAACGAAAAGCCAAACCTAATCTGCTAAATAAAGAAAAGCCTCTATGGATTAAGAAAGGCCTCCCGCTATTTGAATGAAAAGCTCCTGAGAACCATAATTTTAAACAGATAAAAAGCCATTCATGTATTGTGTATTTTTCAGGAAGTTTAAAAATGAGGCTATATATTTAGGGCTTTAGTTGGCGACAGATAATAATGTTTATTTTGCAAGAAACATAAAACTATTTCATCTTGGACTTCAAGAACAACCTTGAAATTACTATTGGTCACGCAAAATATCATGTCGGACTAGATATTGTGCGTAGTCGTATCGAAGTAGCCAGATACGATACATTAAGAAAATTCTCGAGAAGTTTATCATGAACGATGGCAAAATATCAAATATACCACCTGGGCCTTGGATTAATTTACCCAAACCCAAACTACCGGGGCCCTCGAGTGGTTAAACCGAATACTATTGCGAAGCGGTTAACTTTTTGATATTTGTATCAACTGTTACTTGTCCTAATATCTCATATAGCGTAAAACAAGTTAACCGTTTTCTAAGTAACCACCAACATTGGAATGTTGCAGGAAAATTTTACGATACTTGAAATATAGTATGAATTTGAAGGTAGTTTAGAGAAAGACGAACGATATGAAAATAATGAGATATACTGATGCCGATTATGTCGATTATGTAAATAGTTCATTTCCCATCAAAAATTTCAGTTTCCCATTACCACGTGGGCCAGTCAGAGACAAGGTGTTCCTATGTCATCAATAACTGAAGCAGAATACATTTGGTTAGCCCTGAATACGAAGGAAGCATCGTGGCTCAACCCCTTTATGAAGCACTTAGCTTCCTGACAGGAAGATATAAATATCATGGAATAAACAATAAAATTAGCAAATAATTATGAGCTGCTTAAAGAAAATAAACACATCGATGTTCGTTTCCATTTTATTCGCTATGTCCTTTCTCAGGGTGAAATCTAAACTTCCTACATTTAAACAGCAACATTTGTGTCACAATATTTTTATTTGTCAAAAAATAAGTATTATTTAGAATAAGAGGTATCAGAGTGTATATTCTAATATCACTATTTATTTGCATATCTAAGTGTAATTTGTACCTTATCGACTTCAGATATACTCTTTTGATTTGGCTTCTTAGAACATTTTTAAATAGTCGATAGAGTACTCAATGTCAACATATTTGCTTCTTAAATGATCATTTAACAGTCGTCAGAATGTATTAATATTTAGTAGTAAATAGTAAACACAGACTTCATCGATCTAATAAATAATATTCAATAGATTTTTCTAACATTTTCTAGAGGTACAGGGTTATTGATTATAAATGCTCCCCTCCTCTAACTTTTTTATTTGACGTTTTACAAAAAGTTTCCCGAATAAAAGTTTTATGTCAGGTCGGTAGCGAAACTGAAACAACGGGAAGAGTCGGCTTCTTAAAACAACATCACATCAGTAAAAAGTGTCTCTATTAGAGTAGCTCTCCTAATCTTGAAGCTTAGCAAAAGGTATACTTTAAAAATTGTGCAAGTATATGCTCCGACAAGTGATCATGCGGACTACGAAGCAGAATAATTTTACGATGACATCACATTAGCCCCAAAGACACAGTAACACATTTTACCATAATATATGCTGACTTCAACGCTAAGATTGGGAGAAGTACCGATGCTACAGAAACATCACTGGGAAAATTTGGATTGGAAAGCAGAAAAGAACGCGGTGCAACTTTACTTAGTTTACTGCTAGAAAAGAACCTATTCCAAATAAACAACTTCTTCTACAAAAAGGATCATCAAAGATGGACAAGGCTGAGCCCCGATGGAAAAACACGAAATGAAATTGATTTTATCATCAACGACAAGATGCAAATCTTTAGAGATGTTACAGTCCTAACCAGTTTTCAACGGGTAGCGACCACAGAATGTTAAGAGCCTCTATAGAAATAGATCTTGGAAAAGAGAGGTATCGTATGATTAAAAAGAAATGCACACCTACCTGAAAATACAGAGACATTCCAAGAACACATCAACACTATCCTCGAGAGCAAGAAAAACACAGACCGAAACGTCAACATCTTAAATGACATGGAGGAAGCTATAGAGGGAAGCCAGAAAGTTCATTGCCAAAAGAAATCAAATATCAATAGACTAAGTCCTTAAACACAAGCATTAATGGAAGAGAGGAGAAAAATGCAAAGTGATAAGAACAAAGAACACCACGAACGAGAGATAAGCAAGAGGATATTCAAATATATCAGAAGAAATAACCGAAAGTACAAAAGTAAACAAATCCAACAAACGATCGAAGATAATAAAAGTCTCAAAGTTCTAACGAGAAAATTCAACAATGGCAAAAAAGAAATAATCAAATTAAAAGACAAAAATGGAACTATGATCACCAACATAAAAGAATTATTAAGGGTAGTAGAAGAAATCTATACAGAATTGTACAAGAGTCGACAAAACCTTGATGAGTAACAAACAGAAAACTTAGATAACTCTGGAAAAACTAAACCAAGGATCGGAAGAAATGCCAGATATAACAACAGATGAAATAAGAAACGCACTAAAGAAAATGAAAAGAAGTAAAGCTCCGGGTGAAGACGGTACTGTTATAGAAGCCGTAAAGATTGAATGGGACAGACTTTTAGAAAAAATAAAGGAACTGTTCAACTTATGTCTGCACCAAGGCGAATCACCTGCAAGATGGCACAACGCGCTAACCATTTTAATACACAAGAAGGGCGATCCGACAGATCTTGAAAACTACCGACCCATAAGCCTGTTAAACCACGTCTACAACCTATTCACAAGACCAATAGCAAATCGATTAGGAAGAACATTGAACTTTTATCAACCTAGGGAACAGGCGGGTTTTAGGACAAACTTTGGCACTAACTACCACCTCCACTGTATAAAAGGCCTTATAGAAAAATCCATCCAATACAACCGACCCCTGGTCCTGGCCTTCGTCCACTTCCGCAAAGCATTCGATACGATCGAAATAAACAGTATAATGAAAGCGCTGGTGGAAAGCCGTATAGACTATCGGTACTCTAAACTGATTAAAGACATATACAGCAATGCTACCATAACTGTAAGATTGCATAAAGATACAAAATGTATAAAAGCCGAAAGAGGAATCTCCCATACTTTTTACGGCAGTCCTGGAACATGCCTTCAAGCAGTTGGATTGGGGCACCAAAGGAATCTGTATTGACGGCGAAATGCTCTCCCACCTGCGATTTGCCGACGACATAGTTCTAATAACAGACAACTTGGGAGAGATTAGAATTATGATTACTGAGTTAGATGCCGTTTGCAAAGAAGTCCGTTTAAACATAAACTTTGGAAAGACGCAATTCATGACAAATTTGATATCAAGTGAAAACCTAAAGGTCGGTGGTAACAAAATAATACTAGTCCACAAATATACATACTTAGGTCATGAAATCCAAATTGCCAGAGATAACCAAACCACTGAACTGCAAAGAAGAATTACCTTGGCATGGGCTGCATATGGAGCTCTATCAGATATCTTCAAGAGCAACACATCAAATCACCTAAAAAAGAAGACGTACGACCAATGCGTGCTCCCAGTCATGACTTACGGTGCCGAAACACCCTCCTTAACCCAGGCCACAGCAACCAAACTCAGAGCAGCCCAAAGAAGAATAGAAAGGTCGCTACTGGGCCTGACTCTCAGGAGGAAATAAGAAGAAGAACAGGCGTCACGGACGTTATCGTGCGCATAGCATGGCTTAAGTGGAACTGGGCCGGCCATGTGGCCAGAATGACTGATGGGCAGTGGACCAGAAAAATGATAGAGTGGAGACCACGAGCTGACAAAAGGAGTAGAGGCAGACCACCTACACGATGGACAGACGATGTCAAAAGAATCGCTGGCAACTGGCTACAAGAAGCTCAGAACCGACACATCTAGAATAATTTAGGAGAGATCTATGTTCAACTTTGGACGCAGAAGGCTGGATTATGATAATGAAACATCTTATTTAAAAACAAAAATTATTGAATTAAATGCTCCACATGTCCACCATTGTCTTCAATGCATTTCCTATATATTCTTTTCTGCCTTTCTATAGCAGCTAAAATCATTCCCTGGTTTCGAGTGTTCAATAAATCAACTTCCCCATTTATGATGTTTTTAATCTCATCTGCAATCAGTTGTTGTTCCGCTGAAATTTCACTTTTAAATAATCCCAAAAGAATGTATCCATGATGGTTAGGTCCGGGCTGTTTGCTGGCCACCTTATTTGACCAAACCTACCGATCCACAGACGAAAATTCTGATTTAAAAAATCAGTGACCTCCGCAATTATTGTGGGCCGGGCAGCCATCTTGTTGCCAAATTATATTTTGATTCCTATTTACCAAATTTTGAACTTCTGGTCTTATCAGCTCCAAATATGAATTTCCGTTCAAATTTCCCTCATAAAATATTGGCCCTAAAACTTCATTATTGACGATGCCACACCACACATGCACTGATCGTCGATCCGAATGATGAATTTCCCGGAACTCGGGGATTTTCGTTTTTGTTAAATAACTGCTATTGTCTGTCCAAACGTTGCATCATTTCTTGGCAGATCTGTAAATGAGCAACTTTATTTGCTTCGCTCAGCGCTTGGACGGGTAAAATTTTGAAAGGATGGAATTTATATTATGTTAGAGTATTCTGAATTTTATAATATGTTTATCCTAAAGTTTCCATCGCACTTGGAATAGAATCATCAGGATTTTCTAAAAATATTAAGTAATCAGACATGATGCAAAATAGTCCTTGCCTTAAATAAAATACCTTGAAAATGCAGAAGAATGTCTAATTCATCATTAGCGTAATTTTCGTCTCTTCGTGCTACTCTCTTTTTCCGATTAAAATATAGTTCCTGCACGACTTTCTGGTATATCCTTAAAAATATCTTCCTGTAGGGAATTCTCCGTATCCCCTCATAAAGCCGATATTCTCTTATGGCAAGTTCAGCATAATAATTATGTTTTATATAAAGTTCATAGATTTCTCGTTTTTCGTTCTCAGAATAAACCATTTCGAAAGGATCAGAAGTATTATATTTGACACTTTAAAAGTATTTAATGACGTCAAAATAAAAAAATAAATAAATAATCGTTTATTAATAGCACTAGGCTAGTACAAATTTCAAATTACATTGATTCTAAACTATATAACAATTAACATTTTAATATACCCTTTACATTCTCTTTTAAAACTGTTCACATTATTACAATTCTTGATATAATCGGGTAACTCATTGTATTGCATTAAACCTTTATAGTATAAGCTGTTTTGACCTGAGCTAGTATCGACTCTGACTAAGTAAAAATTATTTTTTGATCTTGTGTTGTGTTGGTGAATGTCTTTAACAAAATTACAGTTTTCTACTATATGGCTCGGAACTAAGTAGTTACATTTTATAAATAAATAACATTGTATTGTAAGTTACCGTCTGTCTTACACTCAATACATTGGCTCTGCTTAACATATCTGTTCTTCTTGTATAGCGATTGCAACCAAGAATAATTCTTAACGCTTTGTTTTGTTTTTTCTGCAGTAAATCTAGTTTGGAGTTATTCATTAAAAACAAAAGAGTAGAACAAAAGCAAAGATGAGGAGCAATAATTATAGTTTTGTACACAGTTAATTTGGCCCATACACTCAAATTTCTGGATATACGACCCAAAAGATTGACTTTTTTGCAATTTTCTTAGTTATGTAATTATAATGCTCGGAGAAAGTAAGATTCTCATCTATTATACAACCTAGATATTTAAACTTATTTACATTTTCTATAATTTCATTATTAATTAACACATTATTTTCTATATTTACATTACTATACTTATTTTTTATAATCATGGACTTCGATTTCTGTATATTTATCTGTAGACCATTGTTTTTTAACCACTGAAATAAATTTTCAAGTTCTATATTTAAAGTTTCTATTATTTCTGTAGCACTGTCCCCGACACAATAGACAATTGTGTCATCTGCAAAAAGTTGAATTTTTCAGTTTTGAATCACCTTTACAATGTCATTTATGTATAATATGAACAATGTGGGGCCCAAAACGGTTCCCTGTGGTACGCCATACACTGTTTCTCTGGACGAGGAGAGTTTTCCATTGTACTTAGTCAATTGTTGTCGATCCACTAGGTAGTCTCCAAACCACCTCACAATGGATTCACCCAAGCCATATTTTTGCAGTTTGAGTAGTAGTAACTGTTTGTCGATCGTTTCAAAAGCTCTTTTGAAGTCCAAAAAAACAACCCCTATCAATTTCCTACTGTTCAACGCATTTTTCCAACTGAATCAAACTGTTTGAAGGGCACTTTCACCAGAATTTTTGCGTCTGAAACCAGCCTGGTACACACTAAGTATATTATTTTTTTCTATATAGTCTACTAGTTGTTCATTCACACACAGCTTCCAGTTTTTAGGAAATGTGCCTGACTCCAAGCTTTGGTTGATCACGTTCAACATTTGGTCTCCAATCACTTCAAATGATGTTTTCAATATTCTTACCGTTACGCCATCTGTGTTGCTTTCTTTATTTTCCATAAGATTAATTATTTTTCTTAATTTGGATAGTTGTAATTTGCAGAATTGGTCCATTATGTGTTCACAACTTATATGTTGTAAAACTTCTTCATTTGTTCCATTTCTGGTTATACTTTCTGATATTTCTTTAATACTATCTAGAAAGAAATTATTAAAACTTCCACAGAGGTCTTTTTCTGTAACCAATATATTATTAAATATTATTTCCTTTTTATTATCAACTTATCCTCTAGGGCTGATGAGTTTTATTAAAGATTTCCACATTTCTTTAGAATTATTTTTCACCTCATCAATTTTACCATTATAATAGCTTACTTTGGCAGATCTTATTAATGATACTACTTTATTTCTTTGACTTGTGTAGTTATTCCAATCATCTTCGGTCTTGGTCCAAATCGCTTTCTTGTATAAATTATCTCGCATTTTCATTTCATTTTCTATTTCTGGGTTCCACCACATTTTACTGCCACATGCTTCATTTATGTTTATTGTTTGTTCAGGTATGAGTTCATTCAATGTTGTCAGCATATGACCTATTAGACGGTCCGCTAGGATATTTATGTCTGTACACTCCGCTGACCATACTATATCCATCAATTTACGCTGCTAATTCAGCGGTATTCATTTGTTTGTAATTTCGATATGTTATTTTTGTATCACTTTTCTGATTAACGTGTAGCAAAAATACATGAATAATCGAATGGTCAGTTATTTTGGGAGTATGATGCACCTCCTGGTTTACCTCCTTATTTGTGAGAAGAAGGTCAATTTTTGTTGATGATGTAGGTGTCAT
>JAEQML010074987.1:0-14055 GCA_016904865.1 Pissodes strobi | reverse complement strand
AATAGCGCACCAAGCTTCTGGGAGGCTGATTTTGCGATGTTAGCAACGTGGTCATGCCAGGACATATTGCTGTTGACCGAGACACCCACCAGTCCGATTGACGAGGATGAAGGAATGGTCGATCCTGCCATAATGATGCCAGAGCCCGCCGTATTGGCGCTCTTGGCAAGCGTAGCTGCTTGGGTCTTTGTTGCATTGAACTGGACTAAATTTCTGTCATCCCAAATTTGAACTTTCACCAGGTCTGGATTAATTGCTGTAATCTGCTCTTGTCTGCGATGACAAGTCTCAGTCGCTGGTAAAGGTTTTTCTGATCTAAAGTGGGAGACAAGAGTACTGTCATCTGCAAAACAGTAAACAGGATTATTCGTTTCGGTCAGCAAGTCATTAATATAGATGAGGAACAGAATTCGTGAAAGTATTGCGCCCTGATGCACGCCCGCGTTAATGGTGAATGTGTCTGAGATGTGTCCATCAACTGCAACGTGCAGAGATCGGTTCTTATGAAAACTGGCAAGCCCGCTGCAGAGAGAGCCTGGCAGTCCGAAGGACGGCAGTTTGTTGAGCAGTCCGCCATGCCAAACTCTGTCGGAATGTCTTCGAAATATCCACGCAATCGCTCGATACTCTGCATAGTTCTCAGTTGCCTTACTCCATATATGAGTGACATAGGTCAATATATCTCCTGTCGATCTCTCTTTGCGAAAGCCGTATTGATTATGGTTAGATAGAGTAGCCCATGGTTAGATAGAGTAGCCTTAGGCTAGATCTCGCCATGGCTTGAATCAAATATGTATGTTAAATATTTTTTGGATACAAATAAGAGACAGTTTATTATTATTATTATTGTTATTATTATTATTATTATTATTATCATTATTATTGCTCATTATTCTGTTGTTCTCGAGGTACTTGAGTTGTTGCTGATTGACTGCACGTTTGCACTCGAGCGAGTTTTCAAGAAGATGGGTAAATCCCTTTTCCGTAAGACAGAGAAAAAAGCCTGGCAAAAACGGGTGTTAGTTCGTTGGCGCAGTTTTTTAACACGATGGCAAGTATTCCGTCCGGTCCTGATGGCTTTTGCGTATGTAGTTCTTTAAGGATTTTACGACTATCACGGTGATGAAACTTGACTTCTGCCATGGTAGTGTTGAGGTTGGATATGGTGGGGCAAGCCTTGCCTTGGGGGACGTCTAAGGTAGAGTGCGATGAAAGCATTTTGGCGAGCATGTTTGCGTTTTCTTTGGCTGTATACTCTATTTCGAAATGATGCGAAGTAATAAATCATTTTCTGATGGCTGACACATAGGCGTACATAATTACGTACATATACGTACATATTTTAAACGTTTACCTGTCCTAATACTCTGACTTTCCCAGCATTATATTTATCACACTTAGGTTTTTTTATTACTATTGTAAACATTCAAATTTGACGATTTTTTGTATGCATACCCTAAAGTTTAAGTAATTGTAATTTTTCAGTTATATTTGTTCTTCCGAAGAAGACACAGTGTGTTTGTTTCATTTCATAGTTTCAATTAAAATGGCTAATTCAGTTTTCTCTCCAGTGAAACGAGCGAGCAAATGTCCATTTTCTGTTAACGAAAAGAATATTATTCTTAATGTATATGACGCCCTCAAACATCAAAATCCTCTGTATAGCGTTGATACTGTGGTGGAAATGTGTTCGCAAATGACGGGTGTTTCAAAAACGTGGATATATAAATTAAGGTGTGACCGAAAAAGTGGAGCTGTAAAACCACCTATACCATCTTCAGGAAGAAAGACGGTGCCTATCGATGAATACTACAAACTTATAATTAGAAGAACAGTACATTCCTTTTATTTTAATAAGGAAATACCAACCATCGACAAAATTTTAGGAGCCTTGAAGCAAGACCAAAATATGTCTCCAACGATAAGCAGGAAGAAATTGTGGACAACTTTAAAACAAATGAATTTCAGCTGGGAAAAACAACGCAGAAAATCGCTCCTAATCGAAAAAGATGAAATTATTTGCTGGAGGAGACATTACTTAAGACAGATCAAGCAGTTTCGAAGTGAGAATAGAAAGATTTATTATCTGGACGAAACATGGCTTAATGAAGGATATACGGTTGGGAAGATTTGGCAAGACAAAAATATTTCAAGTTTTCGTCAAGCATTCTTAGAAGGCTGGTCCACCGGACTAAAACCACCATCTGGGAAAGGAAAGCGACTGATTATTACACACCTTGGAAGTGTTGATGGTTTTGTTGAGGGCGGTTTGTTAATGTTCGAGTCAAATCATTCTGGCGATTACCATGAAGACATGAATGGCGATGTGTTCGAAGAATATTTTGAACAAATGTTAGATCTCATTCCACCTAATTCTGTGATAGTGATGGACAATGCGAGTTATCATTCCAGAAAAGTTGACAGAATACCAACTAATTCATGGAGAAAAGCGGATATTATTCAGTGGTTTAGACAGAATAACATACCATTTGATGAAAGTATGGTGAAAAAGGAACTATTGTCCATAGTGTCCTCAAATAAAGCTCGTTTCACCGAGTATGTAGTTGACAAAATTGCACAGAAACGAAATATTACTATTCTTCGTCTGCCGCCGTATCATTGCGAATTATATCCCATTGAACTTGTTTGGGCCCAAGTAAAAAGTTATGTAGCAAGGAGAAACACGACGTTTAAAATGAAAGATGTTAAAATTATCTTTGAGGAATCTTTAAAAAATGTCGATTCTGAAAAATGGCGTAAGTGTATTGAGCATGTTATAAAAGAAGAAGAAAAAATGTGGAAACTAGACCATTTAATTGACCTAATTGTAGAGCCTTTAATTATATCCTTGGAACATCAGGAAGATTCGACGGATTTTTCTGACGACGAAAATGATATACCATAGTTCTCTACATAACTGTTTACACAAAATCGCAATTCTTATACCTTATTATATAAATATTATATGTGATAAAATGTTACAGTAATACTAACTGTTTTTGAATATACATACATAAATAAGTGAATAAATAAAAGTACTTAGGTAAAACAGGTATTTTAAATTAAATACCCAAACGTACGCTACTGCAGGTAGAAAATGGCCCCTTTGCTAATAAAGCCTATTGTTTGCAGCGGGATTGCCATACAAAACAGGGTGGAATGGTTAAAATATAATACAGCAGGCTATAACAGCTGTGGCTAAATATTTAGAAATCACAAAAATTTATTTGACCACTCTGTTAGCGTTTTGCATTTATAAGTAGGTTTTATTACTCCGCACCATTTCGAAATAGAGTATAGTCGCCGTGAGAGTCAATTTGGTATCTCCGCACAAATTGTCAGAAGTCTACGCAGCAATGTTACACCACTGTATCCAGAGCCAAATTTTCGTGAATAAGACGCGATAAGCAGCTTACAGCGGTGCATTTTTGCGGATAAGTCATGACGTCACGCTTAAAGACGCTTTAAGCGGAATCTCGCGGCCTCAAGAGGACGCCAGAAAATCTGTCAGCGGTCGGAAGTGGGGAGATGACACAAATGATAGTTCAGTTAATTGTTTGTTTATGTTTATTTTTACTGATTTTGGCTTTGCATATTCGAAAAAGCAAAAAGAAGTCCTCATTTAGGTATTTATTATTCATCTATTCTTCACAATATACACTCCAATAATGATGTTCTCTTTCATATATAGAAATAAATTGCTGTGCTGGTAAACAAAATCGTTTTTTTTTCGTGCATCAAAACGTAAAACTCTAGATCTTGACTGCTTTTATCTTAGTTAAATAATATTTCGCTATTATTAATTTCATTTACTTTAAACAATAAATAACGATTATCCCTACAATTACTGAAAAACAAGGCTAAATTTTAGGTTACGAGAAATGTCATTACGTCATGCTTGTAAAACATTCATTAAAAGCGATGTTCTAGGAGTTTCAGGCTTTAAGTTGCTTAAAGACATGTTTGAAGACATGATCTCGCCAAAATATGCCTTTATTATAAGGTTTTCACAAGTTTTAAAACATCCGAAAATGTCAGATTTTTTTTTAGGAAATTTCTAAATTCGATTCTTCCGAATAAGTCGGGAAACTAGTTGTTTTTATTTGAATATATGAAAAAGACTGCCGATATATATCGCTATCGACCAAAAATATATATACATCGGTCGATTATCGGTATTAAAATCCATAATCCATGCAACATAAGAGGCCTAAATACAAACATAAATTCGGTACACCAACATCTACAGGCAAATAGACCACACATACTAGCCCTTACAGAAACACAAGTATGTTCTACAACAACAACAGTGAACTACCCTTATCCTGGTTACGACTTACATACCCGATTTAGACATAAGTTCGGTATATGCCTTTTTGTCCGAAGCGACCTTTCATGCCACCGAGAGGAAACACTCGAACCGAACAACCTTGACGTCATGTGGCTCAAGTTCACCGCCAAGGGATTAACCAAGTTTATATGTTGTCTCTATCGCCCTCCGAGCGATAGAGCCTACCAAAGCTTTTTTTCAACACTAGCTACCACTTTTGACTCAATACAGGTTGATCACCCCAGTTCAGAAATAATCGTTCTGGGAGACTTCAATGCCCACAACACCAACTGGCTCAAACATCACAACAAGACCGACAACGAAGGTAGAGAGGCTGAAGCATTCGCCATCAGCTGCGGGCTTACTCAAATTGTAGACGAACCAACTCGAATCTCAGAGAGGGGCGAATTCGCCGCCCTCCTGGATCTTTTTCTAACCACCAATCCTGACCAGTACACAGTTACAGTTGGTCCGCCATTAGGTACTTCCGACCACAAACTTATTACAACGGTTTGTGAATTGCCACTCATACAGAAGGATCCACCATTGCCTCGCAAAATCTGGCATTACAATTCTGCAAACTGGGACGATCTGAGGGAGTTCTATCTAGATTTTCCTTGGCTCGACGTCTGCTTTGGCGCTGACGACCCGTCAGTCTGCTGCGAAAAGATCACGCAAGTAATCTCCTCAGGAATGGAAGCATACATCCCAAATTCCATCAAGTTACCATCAAAAGGAAAGCCCTGGTTCGACAAAAGATGCGAAAGAGCTGTGGGTAGGAAACAGCAAGCCTACAAGTACTGGCAGCAAAATCAGACCGCTGAAAATCGCAATTATTTTGTCGAAGCGAGAAACGAATGCAAACGTGTGATCGACGAAACTAAGGACAAACACAATCAAAGGATCAGGAATAAACTTTTGCAATGTCCCAGTGGTTCCAGGAATTTCTGGTCGGTAGCAAAGGCAGTAAGTAACAACTTTACAAAAACGTCTCTCCCACCTTTGACGGACGAACGTGGCATCACGGCGACTACAGCCAGGGAAAAAGCAAACATGCTCGCCAAAATGTTTTCTTCGCACTCTACCTTAGACGTCCCCCAAGGCAAGACTCTCCCCACCTTATCGAACATCAACACTACCATGGCAGAAGTCAAATTTCATCACCGTGATATTCGTAAAATCCTTAAAAATCTAGATACGCAAACGGCATCAGGACCGGACGGAATACCTGCCATCGTGTTAAAGAACTGCGCCAACGAACTAACACCCGTTTTTTCCAGGCTTTTTTCTCTGTCTTACGGAAAAGGGATTTATCCATCTTCTTGGAAAGTCGCTCGAGTGCAACCTGTTCCAAAAAAGGGCAAGAAAACCACGCCCTTAAACTATCGTCCAATTGCCTTGCTTCCAATAATCTCCAAAGTCATGGAACGTGTAGTCAATCAGCAACTACTCAAGTACCTCGAGAACAACAAAATAATCAGCGATAATCAATACGGCTTTCGCAAAGAGAGATCGACATGAGATATATTGGCCTATGTCACTCATATATGGAGTAGGGCAATTGAGAACTACGGAGAGGCTCGAGCGATTGCGTTGGATATTTCAAAGGCATTCGACAGAGTTTGGCATGACGGACTGCTCAGCAAACTACCGTCATTCGGACTGCCAGCCTCTCTCTGCAGCTGGCTTGCCAGTTTCCTTAAGAGCCGATCTCTGCACGTTGCAGTCGATGGACACATCTCGGACACATTCACCATCAACGCGGGCGTGCCTCAGGGCGCAATACTTTCACCAACTCTGTTCCTCATCTATATTAATGACCTGCTGACCGAAACAAATAATCCTGTTTACAATTTTGCAGATGACAGTACCCTTGTCTCCCACTTTAGATCAGAAAAACCCTTACCAGCGACTGAGACTCATCACCGCATACAGGAGCAGATTACAGCAATTAATCAAGACCTGGAGAAAGTTCAAACTTGGGGCGACCGAAATTTGGTCCAGTTCAATGCAGCAAAGACCCAAGCAGCCACGTTTACCAAGAGGGCCAATACAGCGGGCCCTGACATTATTATGGCAGGGTCGACCATTCCTTCATCCTCGTCAATCGGACTGCTGGGTATCTCGGTCAACAGCAATATGTCCTGGCATGACCACGTTGCTAACATCGCAAAATCAGCCTCCCAGAAGCTTGGTGCGCTATTTCGCAACAAAAAACTCTATACACCGCAGCAGTTGCTCTTGCTCTACAAAGCGCAAATAAGACCGTGCTTAGATTATTGCTCACATATCTGGGGTGCCGCACCAAAGCACACCCTAAAGCTGCTGGATTCCATACAGAAAAGAGCAGTGCGTCTCGTCGGCGACCCGGAGTTGACCCGGAATCTAGATAGTCTGGAACACCGCAGACATGTAGCCGAGATATCTGTTTTACAGATACTTTCACGGCAGATGTTCCCAGGATTTGGCCCGCCTCATCCCGCCCCTGGCAGCTCCTGTCACACAGTCACGACAGACGGCAAGAGCGCACCAGTTCGTCGTACAACTAGAAACTCCTAGAACATCGCTTTACAAGAACTCCTTTGTCTGGCGCACTGCATCACTGTGGAACTCACTCCCAGAAGATCTGTTTCCCACTAATTACAACTTACAAATATTCAAGAGTCGTGTCAATCAACATCTTTGCACACACACCGCTCGTCGAGCGCCATAGGGTCTCCCTTTAGTGTCTGTGCCACTGCCATAAAAAAAAAAAAAAAAAAAAAAAAAAATATCGGTCGGTTACTAAAAAAAAAACTGATAAAACCCGTAGAGATGTGAAAAAGTTTTTCATGAAAACTATTTAGATTTAGTGTTATTTAAGAAATTTTGACAAACATATTTTACAACTGTACAATGCGCAACTAGAATAGACAAATAGCTGTGACGATGTGGTTATAACGTTAAAGCTTTTTTATACACGTTATAATTAATATTGGGATGAGATATAAAAGGAACGAAAATTCGGCCAACTAGCCATAGCCTGGGAAATACTAAAATTGGACGATTATTTATCGTACTAGAAATCAAATATTTGAAACTAGGGTAGCGCAGTGAATCTAGAGATCGTTATGACCCTAGGCCTAAAAAGTCAATGGTACTCGTCTTTCTGGTTTTCGATGTGCATTTCCAGTCATAGATGATAGCATATTGCATATATCGTTAACTTTATTTATATATGTATTGTCAAGGAATAATGTAATATTAATTTATCGTTTGCTTCGTGGATATAGGATTATATGTAATTGCTAGATAAATAGGTTTATTTTGCTTGTTGGAAATATATCCTAGCTTAGTAATCATATTTATCGGTCACGATGTCAACATCAGCAATTTTAATTGTTATTGTTGAGTTATTTCGATTATTGGTCAGGGGTGGTTATCTTTTTATTTCTTAATACAATTTTAAATCACCGCCTATATTTACGCATTATACCTATGTGTATTTACTAGACGTTACAAATAGACGGTAATTTCCTTTTGTGTAAGAGCATAGTCACGATTCTGTTTTGTCACAATATTAGTTGCAAATATTGGTCTTCTCCAAATCTTCGTATCGTTCTAAAACCACTGATATCATGCTTGCAGCTTATGAAGTGTCTTCACAATTCTCAATGTTCGGTGGTCTTTTACAAAAAGATTGTTGAGTTTTTGATCTTCCTTTTGAATTTGACTATGCTCTTTTGGCTATATTTTATTACAGCACTTGTGCAAAGTACTTTTTGAAACACTGATTTTGGCACTGGTTCAAGAACCAATATTCACCCTATATTGCGTCCCTAGATAAACTTTCTCCAATTACATCTGGATCGAAACTAAAACATCGATACATCTATACGTTAAAATCAAGAATATGTAAAAATGTCAGGGAATCTTTTCTGACATACAGATGCTTTTTTGTGCGCTGTATTTCACTGCAATAAATCTATATTTTTGGAAATTTGGCTATTTTGGCTTAATTTTTCGCCGATTTTTAATCAACTTTTTTCTTTTGTTGCAGAGACATTATTAACCAAAAATATAGTTGGGAGTTCGGGGCCCGAGCCAGCGAGGTGTATGACTTCGCAGCGTCGAAAGCTCACCTCTTATAGGTAGGTGTGAATAATTATTAATGTGCTTAAGATAATGGTTTGATGGTTATATCCGAAAGTTTATGCATTTTTAAATTCCGTTCTCTGAAATGGTCATTTCTTCACATGACGTTCTTGGAGGATAGAAACACGTATACGTTCTCGTAATGTGATATTAAGTTGTTATGTTTAACTGGTGCCAATATCGCTCCTTCTGCTACCATTAACATACTGTGGATTGCGTATTACATTTGCTGTATCGCTGCTTCGGCCTGATGAGACCGCTATAATATCGAAACTGATGGTTGATTTTGGCACCACGGACGCTGAATAATGCTTATTGACTAACTTACGATATTATTTTGGTCATGATTTTTTACTCATTGGAACGTTCTTTAGTGTTTTTTTAATTCTTATAAATGATCCATAATTTTCTTGGATATTTTGTAATAATTCAATATTATTTATCTTACTGCGTGTTAGCATAGCATATAAAAAACACAAGATATCCCTCGAAAGGTTAAAGGATCTTAATTATAATACCTTTTATAATCAATTAAAATACGAAAAAACGAATTGCCTCCCTATCGTGATCATTACAAACTGATGAGATAAATATGCAAAGTCGAGGCATTTTATCTAGAACTTCCAGTGGATCTCAGAGGTACATGGCTGACCTCTTGGATTCAGCGCCTGTTCAAAACGAGTCTGACCCTGGGTTACGTTCGAAAGGTCTGGCGATGTGCCAGGGTCGCATTCATCCCTAAACATGATAGAGGTGACTATGCTGGTGCCAGGGCCTACAACTCAATTAGTTTAACATCCTTTCCTATGAAGGCTGTCGAAAGGATTGTAGATAGAAAACTTGTGAAGGGGGTTTTGAGGCCGTCCTGTTAAAATACAGTAGAATCGCGATTATCCTAGCGAACGTGGAGGGACACCACCTAGCGCCAATAACCGAATAATCTAATTTATCTATTACTTGACTTCGTATTTTTTTTATAGAATTATGGTCATAAGTCAATAAAACAGGAAATTCTAACACATAATGTATTTATATTTTAAGTAACTTGGCCTTTTTCCAAAAAATCAAATCCGCAGCTCGGTTAAAGAGTTAAACGAAGTTCTACTGTGGTAGATGTGGTGGGTAGTTAGTAACCCTAAACTCACTTATGCACTTTGGAATTTATATATTATTTTTACGCTAAAGTTGGCTCGCAGAGTTATTGGAACATTAACAGCAATATAGGACATATAACTAAAGAAACGCTGCACGCATTCTAGTTAATTGAACGGCATGCTCTTTGTTTTGTTTGTCTGCGTATTGTATTCGTTGTGTTACTTGTCATGTATTTTCCAAAAAATTTACCGAATAATAAATTTATGTATACCTCTGTTGGCTAAAAAAGGTTCTCAGCAAGCTCATAGCTTGCTGAGAACGGCTACATAAACGGCAGGAAATTTGACAAATGGAAACGCAATTTATTTGTAAGACTTTTTATTTATTTTGATTTTCATTACAGGACTACAAAATTTTCTTCCAATAGGCACCGGAAACTGCAGCCTTTTAGAGAAACGTGACTTGTCGACCCTGCCGATACCAACGCTATCACCGACCATCACGTTTTGTTTTTCTGTCCACGATTAGCCGACTTCCGACCACCGCCATCATTAATTCGTCTGTCGGAACGGATCGTCGAGACAGACTCTTCTACCCTTCCGACTTTGCCCCAGTCGTTTTAGATTTTCGATTTATATAGGTAAGTAAGTCTGGGCCATATATATATAAACTAATATATCGCTAATCCAAACCAAAAATTGAAGCCACAACTAAAAGACGGAGCTATTTAAAACTCGCATAAGTCGGTCTTTGTCATTCAGTAAGTTCGTACTGCGCAATCGTTAGAAACGCTCTGTGATTAGTTGAAAATATATGTAACAGCCAATAAAGTTATCCCCCTGATTGGCGGTAGTTTATTGGATTTAAATTATTGCCGCTTGCAGAGGTTATTTTTTAAAGCGTATATGCTTATTTGCTGTTTATTTTCAAAGCACAAAGACTCTAAAAATGTCTAAAAACAGTTTTAAATTGAAATTACAATTTAATGTGCACAAGATACGATACGAATCACACGACACAATAAAACACAGATGGATCGATAAACGGAACACGGGTCGGGGCACGGCCACCTATACGACAACCAAATTGATGGTCGATTTATTTGTTTACATTAATATTTTTCAGTCAGTTTTTTCAATTATTTTATAACGTGTAGATATTATAATTATATTTCGAAACGGTTTCTTGTGGGAGATTCCATGTAAGCTACCTAGATGTCCTTCATATTTAAGTAAAGATGATGAAGAGAATGTCCACACTAAACGCAGAAAGATCAGATTGAATGTTGAGAAATGGAAAGGGGCTATTGCCTCGGCTATTCCTGAAAGTTTGGATAGAGCAACGAAATGAAGCAATATCTTTTACTGCGCTACATGAAGCTGATATCAAGATTAATGAACTCGAGGATGGATAGTTGAAAGGAAAAGGAAACTTGTCCTTTTTCTATTTAAATGAACCAGCTGAAGGGTACCCAAGTGTGCAAATGTCTGTGTTTCTGTCAGGTCAGAAGACTTGAAGTGTTTGTGGGAAATTTGTTCATTAAAAAAACATTGTGTTCGGACAAGTCTGATATAAAACTATCAGTACGTGCGGGTTAAGTATATTAAGTACTTTAGATAAAGTGCTTCATGAAGCCAAAATATTTTTGATTGGCAATAAAAATGAAGATGATATAACATCAACTATAGAACTGTAACTTTAGTAACTATTGTATTTTGTAATTGTATGTGTATTTGGGCAACCCTTGGTCTGTTGTGGCTCACATCTGTAGATTCCACTAGGCCAGAGGCTTAATCGAATAGCTGTCTGGGGGTGGAGAGTTTGTCTAGTTTTTTCCATTGCCAGATAGCATAAAACATGCTCCATTGTTTCTTTGCCCTCCAAGCACAAGCGGCATCCCGTTTCTTTGGAAAGCCGTATATCTTGTTCATGTGACGAACTAACTAGATAAGCACTTGTATTTTTACTAAAATGGCTTGCATGAAGATTAGAATTCAACAGTGTCTGTCTAGAACAGCTAGTAAAATTGAGCTGCTTCGAAACCTTCGGTTTGCTTTTATTGTTGCAATACTTATTGGTTCATACAACTGCTTTGCATTTTATTCACAGTACTTATACAACATAGAAAAATCACTGCTTTTTGTATTTTTATATGTGATATTTGTTTTACTTAACATGACTTAAGCTAATTAATCATTTTATTTTATCATGTGTTATGTGTTCTGTTATTGCTACTTAAAAAGATTGTGCTTGAGTACGTACTGAATAGGTGAACTAACTAAATAAACCATACACTATATATACCTTTTATTTTTTGTGACTCGTTTTACTCTGAGAAATCTACTTGAATACTTATACGTAAAATACTGCCTTTTGCAACTGCTTTGATCTTGGGCTACATATTTCATTTAACTGTAATCACATTTGTTATTAACTAATCACATAGTTTATATTATTAATACATACATATTATCAAAAATGGAAATTATAAGCCAACAAGCATAATACAAAGCAATTATGTTATTCAGATATTCCGTTCATCTACTACTCGTAACTTTAGTTTATCCCTATCTTTGATATGATTTTTATTTCATGTCTATATTTCTCATATTTATTTTTATAATTAATAAACTTGTGTCCAGTTTTACCATATTGTCTTATTTTAAGATTAAAGGGAAGCACTAGGTAATAGAAGGGCAAGATTTGCTGCTTCATGGCCGTGGTCGGGGTCGGCCTCGGCCAGTTTAATGCGCGACAAACGGACCAATAAGAACGTTCCGTACATAGCGTGCGCACAAACAACTTCCTGAATGACAAAGATAGACTTATGCAAAATTGATATTCCCGTCTTTTAGTGTTGACTTCATTTTCCACTCATTGTCCAAATGACGGTTTAGCAGTATATTTCTTTTTAAGTATATGGTCTGGGCTAGGTCTTACTAATTTTATCATAAACCTATCTAGATGTCAAATATTTTAACCGCTTTAATGTGATTTTAAATTCGCTGCACTTAATAAATGGTTTAATAGATATTTCTCCATAGGTGTCCCCACAAATTGTCGCTCTTCCTTCTTTTAGCGCAGCGGATCTCTCCCACGCCTCAAGATGAGCGTGAATGTAAACCGTAGCGTGAGCGATGTCTTCTATCGGTACAAGATGCCGCGGCTCGTTGCCAAGGTGAGTACTTAATATAATTTTTTCCTTATTTAAAAGCAAACAATCTACTACTAATAAACGATGTGATATTAGATGCTAATCAAAATTCTGGTAAATTGTGCTAAATATCAAATTATTTACGTATAGATCAATTATTTGGTTGCCGGAAACAATGGCAACCGAACTCGCCACCGGAAACAATGGAAGTTGTTGGTTATATCGCCAATTCATTTAACTGAAAAATTTTAAAGCCATTCTATAAATAGGTCTAAATTCTAACAGGAGGAAAAGCATTGGTCGCCCAATCATTTAGTTGTGGAATTTTCTGCTACTTATTCTTAGTTTGGCTTCCTTATAATTGAACCATTATTAATTAGGTAAGCAAATATTCTTTAAAAGTTTAAGAAGGTTGAAATTTATTTTTTCTAATTTTGACATATATAGTGACACTTTTCAAAACTCTTTGACGTTTTGAAACGTCCTACTTTTCGTAACTAGTTACGAAAAGTAAAATATTTCGCAAGGAATGTTTGTGGCAATCTTCTGTTTATTCGTTATGGAATTCTCCACATATCCCTCGGCAACTGTATTAGACTTCCATTCCCCATGCTGTTTGATTCTCAACAAATCGGCTCCAGAATCCGCGAGGAGAGTAGTCGATGACCGTCGAAAACAGTGACCGGTATATAAACTAGGATTTGGCAACTTTAAAAACTGGGCAATTATTTTCGCCATATTTCCAAATGTATTAATACCTACAGGTTGCACTCCACATTTCCCATGTGAATATTTGACAAAAAATCTGTCATGCTTAACATTTGACGGCCTTAGCAGAACGTATTTATTTACCATTTCGATGCAATAGCAAATTCTCGACATACTTTCGTCTTTGTGTTGGGAACTGTCACTTTAGCAAACTGCTCCTGAAATACTACATTTTCTACGCGAAGAAAAGTTAATTCACCTTTTCGGCAAGCTCCAGCAACTCCAATGATTACTGCTACCTTGGTAATTAAATGTTGCTCATCGGCAGCTTCTCTCATAAAATCGGAAATGTTTTCTTTACTTAAAACTTGCGATTTTTTAGGCTGGTAACCTTCAGAATGACGTTTTAAAAACGCCAGTAAATTTGTATATTTCTTAATGTCAATATTTCTTTTTAGACACAATTCGGTTCTTAACATCGAATATGAGCTCCACAAAGTTGAATTCTTCATTTCCTTTTTTTCTTGAAAATACGCTAGCAAAACTTTTTCGTTCAAATGGGTAATCGTTTTGTGTTCACACCAGAAACTAAATTTGGCATAGGCCAAATCATACTTGCTCCTCGACTTCTTAG
>JAEQML010074986.1:0-14056 GCA_016904865.1 Pissodes strobi | reverse complement strand
CTCAAAATCGAGAGAGTTATCTGAGATCTGAATCAACTTCGATCTCTGCTAATGCTTTTTTGTCTGATTTAAGAGATTCATAAAATTACATTTTGTTTTCCCTAGATATTCCTAGGCAAGCAACATAATATTTTGATATTTTGCATGCTTAATAGGTAAGACATCTTCGTATAATTTTGGCATTAAATTTAAGTTTGGTTTTGAGTTCTTTTTAAGGATCGTAAAATGTATAAAAAAAGGCTAGTGCGTACTATATTCAACAACTTCTAAATTTTTTGGTATTTAAATATACACACACATAAATTTTAAACTGTACCGGCTTTATATATATTTTCCGATATTTTGATCTACCTTACTAAAACGAGAACACCGGCAGAGTCGCGTGATTGCTTTTCTCTAGTAGCTTCTATGGTAAATAAGTCAAGTGCAACATTTATTACAAATGACTTTGCCCCACAACGCTGACCTTTATAACACCGATATAAGTCTTATATTAACTTTTCTATAAAAGCTTTCATTTTGCTGAAATCTAATATGTTGGACGGAATAAATACTTATCCTCTACCTGAATTGATATCACGTATATTTTTCTCCAGCGGATATATTTATTCGGAAAGGAAATATTTCTCTATCTATCTCCATTAACACAACATCTAGACGTACGGTGTAAAATAGATCTAGTAGCAGTTCGAGCTTGACAAAAGGAATAAAGGCTTTAGTGGATAATGAAAAATTTAGCTTTTACCTTGTGGATGAACAAACTGTATTTCTCCTGAGAACATTTCTGTTCTTATTGTTTAGAATGCTATAGTTTGCAGTTTATAAAGCTATATCAGATCATAGCAATATAAACTCCATTAGCAGAGTTTCGCCAGATACAAATAATTCATTAGTTACTTGATGACTATATTATTTTAGTACGAGATTTTCAATATTAACAGTGAATTCTCGATGGTATGTAGAGAAAATATTATTTTATGCTAGCTTCTGGTCTTATTGAAGGCAGATGGTTCGATAGTGTTATCTTAGGATCGCTTATTGCTGTTAAGTGGGGAGAATCGTAGAAGAAGTAAAGGATCAAGGTATTTAGTGTGAACGGAAAAGCAGTGAGTTGAAATTTGGAATAAACAAAGTTTGATTAAATTCAGTAGAGAAAGAAGTACATGTTAGATTCGAACAATCAAGAAGTTTTGTTAGATATTAGATATTTACTCATAGTTAACCGAATGTACAGTTTATGTGTGAAAGAATGAATGCGTGTAAGTAGTTAGAAATCATTGTATATATATTGATCATATTAATTTAATGCAAATTAAATCTTGAATTATTAATGTACGTAATACCTAAAATACATGTTTCAATTCACACCCTATGAATAAAACCCTACCAACATATTTTGATACAGTCCACTAGTTAAAGTGTTAACTATCCCCCCCCCCCCCCCCCCCCTTTATGGTGATAAATGATTTAAATAATTAATTGTATATGCGCACCAGTCAGCAAAGTGTCATCAGTTTTAAAAATCAGCATTCATATTAGATGTACTGAAGCTACTGACGAAGCTCCTCACGAAGTTTAGATCAGAAACAAATATTCACACAATAGGGAACTTGACCATTTTTTTTTTTATTTCTTTAATATATTTGCCTACCTATTGAGACAGCACACACCAAATATCAGCCCTCAAATCGAAATATTTAATTTGCAATAAACAGTTAAAGTTGTGACCGCAAGCTACTCATTTTAAACGATACGTGACGTCACACCGCTCGTTCGATCGGAAAGCAGTCATTGACATATTATCTTAAAATGTCAGTGAAGGCAGTGTGGCATCGGCAACCACAAGTATTAAAATATATACGTTTATTACTGCTTGTCGTTGAATTGCCAGGGTGTTTGTTATAATTTGTGTTGATTTGTACTTTAATCTGTACTTTAATATTAATAATAATAATGGAAGCTAAGACGTTCCGTGCTCTGCCGTCCGTCAGGCGCGATGACAAACGAGCTACTTGACGTCACAACCGGTCCCAGCCAAGAATGGCGCGTTACTAGAATAATTTGAATTATGCAGTTTTCATTTGCTTATATTTATTATCCAAAATTAAAAAAACTGTTTTTTTGTGAACTGGGGTTCTTTTAATAGTATTAAATTATATTTGTGAGTAATATTTTTCAAATTTAATTTTTATGCAAGTTCCCCATTATAGAGACATAGATGCAGAGTGACTCTCATCTACAGACGAATAATCCCAAAAATTATAGAGGCCAAGTCGGTGATATTCTTATGGGAAATCACATGTATGCTTCCGAAATTGAAAATTTTCTGCAGAACAACTGTCATAAGATATCTACTGACTTCTACTCTTACGTAAATATTCTGAATGTCGATACCTATACTCAGAGTTGACGGCTAACAATAACCCCTCTCTAATACCACAAAGGAGTAAACTGCAAATGGCCAGAGCGATGTTGCTGAGGAGCATACATTGCAAATTAATGAAATATCTTAGTGATATCTTGTTCAATATGATCATATTAATGGTCTCTCTAGGGATCGACCAAGTGCTTCGGTCAAAGCTTTGAAATCGTGGGCTCAAGTAGCTCTTTTGATTGATGCAAATGCATCAAGTGTATTTGTTTTATTATTCATCGACAAAAAAACAAAAAGGGTGGAAATGCACTTATTGCTCACTAGTTCCTAGCCAGCTAGGACGTTTTATAAGTTGTATACATTCCAGTGCTAACGAAATATAAACCGGAGGATCTATTCGTTTTGAAGAGGGTTAATTAATTGAGATTGATTTTAGGAGGGGTGCACGATATTTTTTGTAAGCTTTGATAAGTTTTCAGCTTCTGATTTGAATAAAAGCTATATGGGCTAAACATAAATATTCCACCGATGTCATCATAGCAAAAATGGATGGGACCAGTGTGATTTAAAAATTATAACTAAATGACGGAATTTCATGTGCTAAGATAGTGGAGGCAAATATTGCCCACCGAAATTATTTATTTTTTCATTGAACCTGAATAGTTTTAGCAAAAATTTTTTTTATCAACATAATAAGTAAGTATATGGCTAACAAACGCATATAATTTAGCCTGGTCAGAAATGATTCGTAATAGTTTTTGATGTAAAGATGTTAGTACTGCACTTGGGTCATATTATCAACCTAGTCGGATTATACGGCCTACGGTAAACAATCCTTAAACTTAGAAAGGGTGATGTAGGTAGTTCTAATATGAAAGTTGTCTTCACAAAATTAACAACAAAAACATGTATTAAACTAGTCAAGAACATAAGCAAACATATGAAATAATAAACAACAAATACGAACCTTAAGCAACATTTCATTGCAAAGTTGAAAAATAAAACAATTAATATTCTTATGCGAAAAAAACGTAAAATACTAAAATTAAAAGAAATGTTAACAGCACTCATCATCAGAATCGAGGCTAACGCATACCTGGCACCAAGTAAAACATTTGGTACACATTCGCGTATCAAGTTGTTCCTATATTTCACAAGCTGAAAATAACCATGGCTCCTGTGTAGTTTGTTTAGATGTAGGCTCTGAAACAGCGTTTTACTATTTGGAAGTTGATGGAACTAGAAGCTTCGGATTGAAGATCCGATAGCTGATTGACCATGTCTCACAGAGAAAAGGTCTTTTGTTACTTGTTGGGCTTTGTAATTGCAGGCTTTTCGCCTAATGGTTTTCACTGCATTTATCTTTCCGTCGGCAGGAGTTGGAAGCATTTCGGTAGTATATTTGTTTATTTTTCTCTATTACATACATATTTATGCTAAATACAATCTTTATGGAGTACAAAAATTTACCTTACAAGTTTAATCGGGACTAGATTAATGAACAAGACAATACAAACGCTCATATCACAAAAAACACTTAAGGAACAACAACTTAAATTATATCGCAGGTCAAGAATGTGCAATTTACAAAATATGTACAATAAAATCCTAAGAGCCACAGTTATGCCTAATTAATTCTAATTTAAATGCATAGGACTATATACATGTATAAACTTCACTACCCTTCGGGCAGTCTCTTGTGTAGTATTTGCGACGTTGCTATGACGACACTGTAGCTGCACTTATTGATCAGCCTCTGCATGTCTTACTCCGTCATGGCGCAGTGGTCCCGGAGCAGCTTCCTCATCTTGACATGGTCTTCTGTCTCGATAATTTCATCATAGCAACCGACAACAAAGGTTGCCAGGTGAACTGGGCAGCGGTGGATCCTCTCCAGTTCCCCAACCAGGTTGAGATCCCTCTGCGCCTCATTGACGATTCTGTTGTCCACCTTGGTCGTTGAGTTGACCGCATATCTGACCCGCTTGATCTTTTCCTACAGCCTCCAGTTTTACACATGCGCCACTGACACCTCCAGCATCACCACCGTCTTAGGGTTTGTTAATATCACCATGATGTTAGGTTTGTTATGGTACAGCTTTTTCTCGGTGAGGATCTTGGCTCCAGCTCTTAAGGAAACCTCTCTGTTGCCCCATTGGAAGTCCGTGTTCAGTGTGGCCTTCCCGAACTGCAGCCCTCTGATGGTCTCTTGTGGCGCCTTCATGCACTGGATTATGGTTTTGAGCGTGCAGTGTACCACATTGTCATGCCTCGATATGTAGGCATTTATCGGGCAGGCATTCGCAACGTAGTACGCCGTCTCGTCTACAGGACATCCTCTTCTGAACCGCCTTCTTCTTCCCGGTATCGCGCCCAAACCGTGCAGCTGCTCCTCAGATGCAGAGTGGAGGTGGTAAACTCTCCATCCGTCCATGAGGGGTGAGGCATAGGCAGGGAATCGTATCTTCTTACCCTCCTCAAGAACCACTAGGCCGTAGCTCACATTCAGCTTCCACTCAGCTTCTGTTGCTGCTTGATGTTTTGCCTTGATGTGACGCGATTGTTTCTGGCAGATTTTTCGGTACGATTCTGGAGTGTGGTCGAGTTTTGGGCAGCTGTACTTTTCCGTCAGGCACGCCCAGTCACTTAGGGGATTTCTCCACCCGGCACCCTCCAAGCAGCGGTACGTTTCCAGACAGTCCTCCATATCGGAGCGAGACATGAGGTATACACTCTTCCTCATGTATTGTATTTTCGCCTCCAGCTCTATTGACGTTAAACCTAAACCACAGCTTACCAAGCAATCAGCTAGCCGACTCTCCTGTCAAAGTGAAAATAAAAATCTGACGTGCCGACGCCATTTCGAGTTAAAACACAGGGCCGGGATGAGGAGTATTCATTTTTAATTAGACAGGATTCGAGTTTTGATATTGTATCTTATTTTTTTTTTGTTTTTTCAATGATTGGATGCAATCAACGGTTTTACTTAATTTTTATTTGAATATTTGTGTACCTACACTTTCGCTGTATTTGAAGCTAATATTTAATATAATTTAAGGTTTGAAAGGCTATGGATATGAGTTTTAAATTATGTTAATTTTGTACATGGTGGCCCTTTTAAGAGGGGCCTATACCTTATCTCAAAAACTACGGGGGTTGCAGAAAAAAAACTAAATACAAAAGTTGTTCCTAGTAAAATGATCTTTATTTTTTTTAATTGTCACTTTTTCTATACAGGGTGGTCAAATAAAATTACATTTTTTAAATGAAACACACATTTTTGGATTCCACTTAAAATTCTAAGAATATTTGATGTAGATAGTACTTTCACAGCTATAAACAGTTGACAATCTGTACTTTCGCTAATTTTCAGCTTGGCAGCAAGAAGACCATTGGAGATGAAGTAAATAATTTCACATTCCGAGGTACCAGATTTTGTACCTACCCATCGTACCACCCGCCAGTTAATACCGTCAGATAGCTCTTGAAAAGTTAAGATAGGAATATGGAATTCATTTTGCTCCATCTCTAATGATATTCTTGATACCAGGGTGAAAAGTAACCATAGTACCGATTTTCAACTGTTTATAGCTGTGGAGGTACTAACTCTAGAGGTATAACATCATACATCAAATATACTTAGAATCTTAAATCGAATCCAAAAACGTAATAAAATATAGGGTGTTTCATTAAAAAAAAATTAACTTTGTTTGATCACCCTGTATATGAAAAAGTGTTGATTAAAAAATATAAAAAAATATAAAGATAATTTTACTAGGAACAACTTTTGTATTTATTTTCTTTTTGCTACCCACGTCGTTTTCGCAATAAGGTATGGGCTCCTCTTAAACGGGCCACCCTGTACAATAATTGTTTTTCTACAGCCGTGCGCAAAATAACTAATTACTAATTTCAAATGAAATCGCAAAATCGACGAATGCCGTAGCATCCTTATTTTATGCTCTAAAGCGTACATGGAAAAGAAAATTCTCACTTTTTCCGTCGAGTGTGCTATGAATATCATGGCAACCAAAAGTATAAATAAATGACAGTCGTGCGTTTGTTACAATTTTATTGTTGTTCGTACTCCCGAATATAATAATATGCGAAAAATTACAAGTCATTTGCAAATATCAGAATAAGTATAGAGAAAAATGTGCATTAAATTTTAAAAAATGCGGCTATAGAAAAAGTTGTGTGTATTTTTTGAGCGCAAAGTAAGATTGCCATTTTCGAAAGTTTCTCAAGCGGCAATCCGTTATTTTACGCTCTAAAAACACAAATAACTATTAAAACAATTAACTTGTTTAAGGTAATTTGTATCATAATCTTCATTTTAGGATAAACAATATCATAGTTAGAAGTATTACATTCAAAATTACTTACATTCCAGTAAAAACAGCAATGCTTACATTAATGAAAAAATATTTCTAGGCTACAAAAGTACATCATTTTTACGGTGCTTGTCAAAAAAACTACCTAATCGCATCACCTCGCGGTTTATCCATTTCTATTATATATACAAGCACAAATATTATAAAATAAGTAGTTTGTTCAAGAACGTATGTACACGGTTAATTACTGTAACTAGAAAATATATACCTAAACTGTAACTACGACACTGGCTAACACAAACAACTCATCTGACACGACAACGAGCGACGAGCCAACACTGTCGAATTTGATAGATTTTAACCCAAAATGGCGGCCTGCGCGAGGAAATGCGCATACCGTTCAAGTTTGAAGAGTTGGATAGCTGATTGTTTGGTAAGCTGTGCCTAAACCTTCTTTGCGGACAGGTACACTCTTGCATTTGATGTTGTTTTACCCTTTATATTTTTTTCCTACAAGTATTTTTCTCACTGTCGTGTCCATTTCTAGGCATCTTTTAAGGGTTGTAGTCCTTTTTTTTTGGGATACATGTTGCCCATTACATAATTTGCCGCTGGAGCTGTTAAATAGAGTGATTTGTTGGGCAATGGTAAGTTGCGAGTCAAATACCTTGGTGGTCTTCTCTATGATTTTTTCCGTAATGGCGTCACGTTTCATGCCGTGCCCCGTTCCAGCTGGTCCAGGCCGAGATACTGGTACCCATCTCGAATCACCGGGAGAAATGGTACGTCGTTCTCGATGTCCTCGTACTCGTCCCCATCCGACTGTAATTCGCCTCGTTAAGTTCCAGTCCGACTTCTCTTGGTGATTCCTTCAACTCCCTCGTTATGAGCTTGAGGCCCTGCTTCGAAGTAGAATGGCACTTGATGTCGTCCATAAATTCCAGAAGGGAGTATTTTCCTCTGGTTGCTCTGTTGATCATTGGGCTGGTCTTTATGTGATCGATGATGCCAGCTGTCAGGAGTTTGAATAGTAGCGGGCTGATAGAGTCTCCTTGGTACACTCCCCCCTTTACGTAAATGGGGCTGAAGGCTTATCTGGTTCATTGAGCCTTTAAGGGCGTTCTTAAGATTCGCCTGGATGGGCAAGGCCCCCACTAGCCTGCGCAGCTGCCGGTGCGACACTGAGTCGAAGGCCTTTTTGAAGTCGTACCAGGCTGAACAGTGCTTTCTTCTTCTCAATACCGCTAGCTGCGTTATTGACTTGTCCAACAGCATGCCATGGACTGTGCTCCTGGTGTCCCTTCTTGACAATTGCTCTCTCGGTATTGCCCATTCTGGAAGTGCATTTTCGATTTTGGCAGTTATTGTCGATGTCAGGATTTTATAGTCCGTATTTAAGAGAGCAATTGGTCTATAGTTAACGGAGTCTCCTTCATCCCCTTTTTTGTAGAGAAGCGTGATGGTGGTTCTAACGTCAGTTTATGAAGTTTGTAGCGGCCTCGAAAAACCTCTTGTCCCAGGTCCCGGTGAGGTATTTCCTTGCGATGGGGAGGATTTTGAAGGCATAATTCGGGATCCCGTCCTCGCCGGGGGCCCTCCAAGGCACTGCTTTCTGGATAGCTTGCTGCACCAAGGCTGCTACGTTCCTGTCTTCGATTTGTTCCAGGAATGCTTTATCCTGTGAGAACCTCTGCAATTTGGAGAGCCAGCCGTTGGTGATGGGCGCGATGTGTGACCCTCTTCCGGGGTGGTATACATATGGGTGTAGTAATCTTCCACTTTTTCAAGGTCTTGATTTTGGGTTTCTGGTTACTGCAGCAGTTTTAAAGTTGGTGGGCTTCTAAGCTGCCATCTAAGCTTCTGAACCTCAGCTTGCTTTTTTTGCCTATCCGCTTTCTCTTTGAGACATTTGATTATGTTGTTCGTTGTGACAATGTCCTGCTTGGGTTTCACTTTTAGCTTCTTCATTATTATTGTCTCCATTTTTACCTCCCTGTTGAATTGATTTTTCCGCATTCCTGACGTGACCTTCTAACTTCTTTATTTTTCTGTCGGTTTTGACATAGCTTGGGATAGGCCTTTTTTCCTGTTTTATTACGTGTTCTTGAATTAGAAGGCACACTTCATAAATAGCCTTGTTTATTTAGCTCCTACTTTTGTTCTTATTCCTCCGATCCCTGGTTTTCATTTCTAGTGGCAGGGGAGGGCGAATAATGTTTTTAATTTTTTCCTCGCTTTCCCGATTTTTTGGAATTTTTTGGGGATTGCGGCCTTTATTTCTGCACTTTCTGGAGTGTCCTCTATTAAGATTTGCGGTGCTGGTGGTGGCGTCTCCATGATCTGTTCTGGCTGGCTTTCGGCTTCTTCTTGTTCTTCGGTGTGGGCATTGTCAACATTTTCTTCCCCTGGAGGTTCTGGAGGAATGTGGATGTCACCGTTATTATCGTCATCTTGAGGCAAATTCGTGGTTTTCTGGTAGTATATGTCGTCGACATATTTAACGCGTAGTTTTGTGGCCAGAGCTTTTTCTGTTCTCCCTGGAAACATTGTTACTATAGCTTTTATTCTTTTCGTTAGTTCTCTTTCGTTCGGTAGTATAATCTCTTTATTCCCTATTGTTGATAATGTTAACTTATGTTAAAGACCACTTGTAACAATAAATAGTATAAGTCCTTAAAGTACAACGGCAGAATTACAAGTCACACCCAATTATCACAGCATAAAATTACAAGATAACAGCATAAGATAATATTACAGTTTAGTTACACAGAAAAACACTATACATCACAAAAACTATTTACAATAATTTAATAGAAAATATAATATAAATTAAAGTCCCAAATTTATTCGCTTCTCCATTCTTCTAAGGAACAAGTTGGAGGTCGACACAGCCACTGAATAGCTACACTTGTGAATAAGAATTTGTAACTCTCTCTTATCAACTCCTAGCTTCCCCATTAGCTCACCAAATCTGCTCTTTGTTTCGGTCTCAATGACTTCACCAAAAGATCCCACTACAAATACCCCGAGGTGGCCTGGGCATTTGTAGTTCATCTCCATCACCGACATCAAATTGGCATCCCTCGTTACTCTGGTCATATTGTCAAAGGTTATATACTGGACAGAGTTTTTGCTGTATCGGATCTGCTTCAGCTTCTCCTGCTCTCGTAGGTTTTGGATGTGGGATACAGCTATCTCGAAGACGAAGATTTTATTTGGGTTTGTCATTCTTATGAAGATTTCTGGCTATGGTAGAGCCTCTTCTCAGTCAGGATCTTGTTCCCTGCATCCCTGGTGGTATAGTGGTTAGTATCCCCGTCTGTCACGAGGGATACCCGGGTCCAATTCCCGGCTAGAGAGCCATAAAAGTAGTAGTTATTGTAGTTCTACAATAACGAGCGTGGACGTACTACTGCGTTGTTTAAAAGAGAGTCGTGAAGTGTGCTTGTTTCGATACTTAGACAACGTTCACGGATAATCCATACAACAGGTCACGGTACCCTCATGGGTATCTTAGAGGCCTTAGCCATTCATGGTCTATAGCACATACATAAAAAAATCCTAAAAAGACGTATTCATTGTACCTGGGGAGGATTGTTGAGAAACTGCATTGATTTCTCTGTCTAAAGTGCAATGGAACATCATTGTCTCAAGAAATCTCATCGTGTACCATTGTAAAAATTTCGTTCGACCTTTCGGCTTCTCTATTATTGTCTCCAGTGAATTCATCAGGTATGGCTCGCTGCGTTACCAAAGAAGTTTTAAAAGCTGCATCGGTTAGTGAGTCAGGATTTAGAGGAAACAATTCTGTAAACGGGAAAAAAATTATTGACCTTGCTTAGGATAGGTATCCCTATATCTCAAAAGCTCCTGGTCCCAATTTGGTTTAAAAGAGCTAAATAGAACCTTATCCAATGACTGGAATTCACTGGACAATGACTCTACGCAACCCGGTAGACAGCAGCTGCTACGTGCCAAAGCGTGGCGCCTAATGGTCGCTCAAGCAATTATTGGTACTGAAGTATACAGGAAATTATCCGACGTTGTCAGATCGCTGATATATATAGTTTTTGCGCTAGGAGATTTGGGCTATATTACCTGTTGCGCTATATTTGCTTCCACTACCGTATAACTAAACTAATCCAACTTAATCTTGAGAGATTTGATTAATAGGTATTCAGATAAATGCGTCGTGCTAATATTGCCTTTAATTCCAAGTTCTTTTTGATCACATTGAGACTTAATGTTTCTACTAAGAGCCAGCATTATCCTCTTTGAGACATTTTTGCGCTCTACTTAATGAAAATCATAGGCTTATCTCACTTCGTACTAGCTTCTTTAAGTTTGAATAATTTAATTGCTAATGACTATGGATGCCATTGTATTAAGAATCGTCGTCGTGGTTAATATTTGGCGGATGACGTAAATCATGCTTATTATAGCGGGCGGAAATTATTAATTGCCTGATAATATAGAAACCATTGTTGACTTGTTGAGTGAATCATTTTTATAGTAATTATGTCTTTGGTAAAGTTACCAGGAGATTACTAATTTAATGTAACCTATTATGTCTTAATGTTTTAGAGAAAACTTCTTCTGAAAATTTCCTGTTCAAAAATAATGTTAAAAGTAATTTACAAGACCATCTTGCAGACATTACTTATGGATGGAAACCCCATTACATATTAAAATATATTCTTATCTAGGAAAATGTTAGTGCTTCCGTCTCTTCCTTCGGCTAAAAGTTTCCTTGAAAATATGTGAAAGTCATTTTGAAAGTTAAAAACCATGACATAACGACGCTCCATATTTTGTATGCTTAACTTTTAGGAAATGTATGAAAAGTAGGTAAGAATACAGAAAACTTGGGTGTGAGTCATTCCATATATTTAAATGTTTGTCCTTTGAAAAGAAAACTTTGCTGGTTTCTTCTAATTTCTTAAGAGTTTTCTAATAAAATTATTCTGGTTTTAAGTCTTTATCAGTGTATGTCCTCAGTACGCTACGTACATGTTGCTCTCTGATTGGTTTATAAATATGTAAGCAATCTACAATACAGTACAAAAAGTAAATAAATAAATAAATAGATAAATAAATAATTTCTGTATAGGTGTGCAAAATTTGCCGAACAGAGCAGAGTGGCATACATTTTTTAAAATTTTATAACAAACGTGGTTTCCCCCATTTAAAAAACGGTTTTAGCAGTCATTGTAGGGTCTGTAAAATTTAATTTACGGTGTGAAAAATTGCGCAAATTGTTTGCAAAATTATAGTTTATTTAGTTTTGATTTGTTTAATACGGGGAGCAAACTTGGCCCCTTTTTACTGCTAAAGATTTTTGTATGTATAATTTAATATAAAAACAATGTGAAAATATGATTTAACTCTAGTTGAAAATGTTTAATCACTTATTTATTTGCGTTGAAGATTCACAAAAGTAAAACTACTAAGCAGACTGTCAGTTTAAATAAATTTAAAACCGTTATGCATGCCTTCAGCAGCGCCAGATTTTCAAAGAGATTAAAATACTAGCGACAGATTTGAATAATTTAACAATTATTTTAAATAATTTTACTAATATCTAAGTACGATTTTAAATGCCAATCCTCGTAACATTTTGGTTTTAAACACATAGTATAATTACCTACCGAAATGCGGTAAAATACAAAAAAGAAATAAGGTAGCAACTACTGCTCAGCCCTGATGTCTTGCTGAAAGATCTAAATCGTGCTCCATTTTCTTTGGACCACATTACTTATTTTTCCAATTAGAGGAAAGTAGAGTAGTGGCAAAGCTTCTTAAAAGCTTGTGAAATACGGGGAGAAATATTAGTTTGTACCCTTCATTTCATTTCTTTCACATCTTTGTTTGATGTAGTAATGGCAAATCATTAGCGGTGTCAGCTAATTATAGAGTAAATATGCTAATGGTAGGTTGTTCGAAAGTTGGGATAATACTCGAACTAAGTAAGCTATAAATATATAGGGTGAATGTTGGCATTCATTTCAGAGCCCAATGTTTTAAATACCATGCATGGGAAATTTTCGAAATTCAGGTGTAATTATTAAAAAGAACGAGAACTATTACAGCGTACCAAAGGAAAGAAAACATCGCGAATTAATGAGAGTAGAAGCTGGCAATATACAAATCACAAAATGGGACAATAGATATATAAAGTTTATAATCAATATATCTGAAGAAAGTGGGCACTTACAAACAAACCTATGATCACTAGTCACTAGTTCACAGCGGAATTCCGAAGAAAATTAATCTCTAATTCATATAAAACTTCAAAATATTCAATCTCTTATCAACGTTATGTGTGTGTGTGTGTGAGTATGAGTTATGTAGTATTTTCAATGAACCTCTAAACATGCTTTACCATAAATTATTGAAGCAGTAGCTCTCTATCGAATGGAAAATGTTTTATTCAAATAGAATTAAATTAACTAACCCAAAATACCTACACTTAGTGTTTTTCTATTAATAGGTAGTACTCGCGAATTTCGTTCTCACACATATAGTTTACTAACTCTTATTTACTTTTCAGGTAAGTTTCTGATGTTTTCACTATGTGGAGGAGGTAAGTAAAATTAAATTAAACATTTAAAAGGCCATTACAAACGAAACCGCTAATTAACATATTCATAAAAGTATAGAAATTCTTGAAAAAAAGTTGTTTAGTTAATTGGCTTAAACCCAGGGTCGACTGGCTAATGAATTCTGATAATAATTTGAGCATAGACGATACTGTGAGAGTTCCATCATTATATATTTATCTGTGTTCTGTGTTTGTTCGAAGTAAGGGTGTTTTTTTTTTCTAGAAATAGGGATGTCTCTGACAATATTAATACAAGAGATAGAAATGATTTGGTTGTGCCTCCTCATCATACATATTTATTCCATAAGAGTCCTCTAGTGGGATGTATGAAGATTTACACAATAAGTTACCAATACACTTGAAAAATATACAAAGGCTGAGTTCCTTCAAAAGCCATCTCAAAAAGTTTCTTGTAGAAAACGAGTTTTACTCCTTGGAAGAATATTTTAATATATAGTATTTGTGTTCAATGTTTTTAGTGTTAATGTTTTTATGATCCTCGTTGTGACCATTTTAAATTTGTTTAAGTCTTTTATTGACCTGCAACATTGCTTTTTGTTTGTTTTTTTTTCAATTTGTATTTGACGGACTTTTTAAATGTAGTATAGGTTTGGTCTATAAAATCTTTCCTTTTTGTTCTTTGCTCTAGTGCCATTATGACCTTGTCGATGTTCAAACTGAATGTTTATGACAATAAAGATATTATTATTATTATTATTATTATTATTATTATTATTATTATTATTA
>JAEQML010074985.1:0-14057 GCA_016904865.1 Pissodes strobi | reverse complement strand
ATTACCCAGGTTACATTTAAAATTCATAATGGATGTCTTTTGAATATTAAATGAGAGCCCGTTAGAGTTACACCACATCATAATTTTCGCTAAATCATCATTTACCAGTTTTACCACAGTAGTCAGAATGTTAGTATCCTTATGATGCAAAATTATTGTGGGATCATCGGCAAATGAAGTGCACAGACCATTCTCTATAATTGCAGGAAGATCAATAATATATATTAAAAATAGCAATGGCTCAAAAACAGACCCTTGGAACGACGGAGTTAATGTTCAAGCTACCCGAAACACTATCATGAGAGAAAACATTATTGACTTCTCTGTGATAAGTAAGAGTAAAACCATTTCAGAATAACAATATCATAGTCGTCTAGAAGAATTTCTGAGAAAAAATTGGAGCAAAAAACTTCTTTTAGAATGACTGGGTAAGAAGAATATCTCTTTTTCAAATAATCTCTTAAAAAATGTTGTTGGGAATTTGGTGGAAAAGCAAAAAGGGCCAGAAAAACACAGAGAACATTATTTCTAAGGTATGGGAGGTATGACATAAATTGGACTTGTTAAACGTTGAACCAATGGTGATGTCTTCGTCGAATAAATTCGACAAAGAACTATTCTTTTCGGAAGACAAAAGTATTCATCAACAAGATATTTAGATTTTAAACTTTTAAATCACCTTGTCATATTATTTCAGGCATTAATATTCAGGGAAGATTCACCAGGTTCGCAGACAATTCTTTGGTATGACAGCAATAGTGAGCGATTGACATTAAAGATTAACGATGACCTAATTAAAATTAAAGAATGGTGTAATGCTAACTATCTAGTTCTTAACATTTCTAAAACTAATATATTAACATTCAAATGTAGCTTGAAAGGAGTTTCTATAGTAAACGAACCAGATTCAAGCAAATTCCTTGGGCTGGATATTGATAATCTCCTAAGGTTTGAAGATCATATTAAATATATATCTAAGAAAATATCTAAAGGATGCTATGCTGTAAGAGTCGTGTCTGGGGAGTTGAACGAAACTGCAGCTAGGAATACATATTTTGCCCTGGTCGAGACTCATCTAAGGTATGGCATATGTTTTTGGTGATCATGCAGTAATTACCTCTTCACTGCTATTTTTGTATTGCAGAAGAGGGCTGTAAGGTATGTGTATGGCATTAAACCCTCTGAAAGCTGTAAACCAGTGTTTAAAGCTAAAAAACTTCTTACCCTACCATCCCTATTTATTCTGGAAACAGTATGTCTGGTTCACAAAAAGTACGTCACCGAAATTCATTCGCAGTCATACTACCCAACACGCAGTTCTCACCTGGCTTATTTGTCCATAACAACTTCCGATAAAATTAAAAGATCTCTTATTTATACTGGCAAAATATAATTTAATCATTTACCACTACAACTGCGTCAGATTGGCAGTTTAAAACTGTTTAGAAGAAAGGCCAAAAAGCTACTAGCTGCAAAAGCTTATTATTCGGTAGATGAATTTTTTCATGACAGTCTAATCTAGTGCAATGTGTTCTTGTTTGGGTATATTGTGTAATGAGTTTTAGTGCTAGTTTTGTTCCTCCATTTATTTTATTATTTTTAGGTATTATTTTTTTTATGTAATCATTAGTAAAGTTTTCTTGTTTTAATTTTTATGTCTTCTACGTTTAATTATTTTACTTGATGCTTTGTCTCTGAAAAGAATTTTATACTTTCTTGACAATAAAGCTTTATTTATTATTATTATTAATCAAACCGTTATTAAATATTACTACTGTTTTTTACAATAATTATGAATGTTTGGTTACAGTTACTTTACTTTGTATTTACAACAGGACCTTTGCTAATTTATTTCTCATCATTTTATGGGTATTTTATTTTTTTACATATTATATTTCTTGCTTTGGATATATTCACATTTTATAACTAAATATCTTTTAAAATGTATTTCTAATGGTCCTAATAATTATCTATATAGAATATAATATACTTAGTTATATATTACTATCACATAAAGCACATGTCCATATAAATTCATATAAGATTAAAATTCTAAACAGTTTGATCACTCCTTTGATGTTCTCTAAAAGCTGGCATTTTTGGGTGCGGTCATTAATCACTTGGTACCTCATGCACTAAACCACTGCGAAGTGATAGAACTGCCCAGCCCAGCCAGCAATTTCGTGAGCGAGGGAACACATCAGCAAGATGGAAACTTATTGCTCAAATAGCAAAGTGCTAGGACTGGTTAGAATATCAATATACTGTGTTATTATGTTCCATATTATAAAATTAAATAATATTGGTCATCATATGCTGCTACTGCTTATTCGCTATGTGCGTTACACGACGCGACATCTGGTGGTACAAAATGTGGCGAATTTCTTGGCTACGTAAAACGTCAGGTACATCGAAAACGATTGAAAATTCAAGAAAAATTTTTGATTTTAGTGCAATATAATTAGTTTTGCAGATAATACGTTGATATATGAGAATATTTATCGATTCGACTGAAAAAAGTCAAGTTCGATATTGAATTTTGTGTGTATTCAGCAAAACTTCGTAGGTTATGAAAGCGTAAACATGAGAATATCATAATAACAAAAATAGCATTGTGAAATTGATACGATTAAAAATTCGGTTCATGAAGTTTTACTGAAATTACTTTAGAATGAATGATAGACAAACTGAAATTAAGTTATTAAATATATTTTTCGGGAATATTAGTGCTGTCCATTGCACTAATCATAAGAACCGGCTTCGAAAAAGGTTATGATACTTACCCTTGTTGGTTCTGGTGTCATATGAGCACCGTCGATTTTGAAGCATTTTTTGGGTTCTATGGAAAGATTATATCAAATGGGACACATTAACGCAAAAAAATGTGCGAATGCAGCACATTTTCTCAAAATAAATTGAAAATAAAAATTTTAATTTAACATACATTTTTTCCTAATAAACACAATTCCAGTACACTTTGTCCTAAGGTATGATCGCAGAAAGTTAATAATAACATAATATAAATCTTCTTTTCATACAAATTGCAAATAAAACTGTTTTTTTGCACTTTCAAAACCATAATATAATATTTATGAGATAAACGTCCACATGACTATTTCTTAAAACATCATTATATAGGTTGGTTTAGCACGGCTGATGTACGGGTAGATGTTGCCAAGTGTAATTTCTATTTGGTTTTAAAATATAACAGCCTCGTGTTGAATATGTTCCAAAAGTACTGTGGGACGAAAACTTATAAATAATGATTCTTAATGGCCTTGTTTAATAAAATAACAATAATTCGTATATATGATTTACTAGAATTAGATGTTAGGCTAGAAGGGGGTCACTTTTAATAATATGTCATATAAACTAATTAATTTAGTTTATTGAAATAGATACAAATTTAAAAGATCATTTGGATTAGTTTAAGAGAGTATCACGCGTAGTGCGTTTATTTGTTACTTTGAATTAATTTTGATTTTGTGATGGGCGTGCGCGTAGCGCGCTCGCCTCAATGCGCTCCTTTGGCTAATTAAAGATAGTTTCGATAATTTTTGCTTAATCTGGAATACGTTAATTAGGGTTAGTTTAGGTTACTTTAGGTTAGTATGGATTAGTTTTGGTTAGTCTGGGTTGGTTTTGCTTAGTTTTTGATAGCGAAGAGAAAATGTTGCGTAGCACGCTTTTCTTTTTATTTTGGTTAATTAGGGTTAATCTGGGTTAGGGGGTGATGGTAAATACGAGATCGATTATACGTCTCGACCAAGGGCTCCTTGTAGTGTATCCTAGGAATGGACTACGGTGCATTCCTGGTATAGGCTTCAAGTGCGTCAAGACCGATGTCCGTGAGCGAAAAGCCACATGCTGCCAGAGCTGCCCCTGCTAGCTAACTGAAGACATCGGATCTAGACTAGGCAAGTCGAAAAATTCCCCCAAGTCACGGTGTAGCATACGTGCCAAGGACTGAATGGCATCAGGGTTATGATGTCTCAAACGTGCCTTCAGGACACCAGGCAGCATCCTGTCGTATTCTTATGCCCCTCCACAGCAATGCAGGGCTCTACTGTGGTTGACTCCTTTCCCTAGCTACTCGTGGGAATTTTTATGGAAGAAACAAACCAAAAAAATTCACCTACCAGGGAGGGTCAAGTCCCTGAACCAATGGAGGCTGAGGATGGACAGACCAACCTCAACCCCACAACATCAACAGGAGAGGCTGGAAATAGACCAACCAATCCTGAAACCAGTAGCCTTTCTTCTGGGGCGGAAAGAAGCCTGTTAGGCTTGACCACCACAGAGGAAGAGAGGAGCGAGACCGAAGGGGAGCTGGCCGCTCCTGAGAAACCTACTCTCAGGAGAAGGAGGCTACCAACTTCGGCGAAAAAACGTTTAAAACGATTCCTTCAAGAGGGGTTAGACTACCCCACAGCCTTGAAAAAGGCAATTGAAGGAAAAAAAGGGGACAAGGAAGACCTGAACCCGGGAAGTGGACGGAGACAACTGCCCACTATTCGGGAGCAGGAAGACCGCCCCTCCACCAGCAGATCACAGGGCGGAAAACGCACACGATCTGACGGCAGCACACCTGAACAACAGGCAAAGAAGCACAGGGCTGGAACAACCACCCCTGGCTTATCCTATGGGGCGGCACTGCAGGGCATTAGAGTTGGTATAGTCCACACTGATGCCCCGGCTGCCTCATTGGATAACAGTCAAACGAGGCTGATACAGAACGCCATAATGACGTCTGTAGACAAGCTCACGGAAGACGGACCCCAAGTCCGCTTCCTGGGATGTGCAGCTAGGCCAGGCTGGCTGCAAGTGACTTGCGCTGACGACGCGAGCATGACATGGCTTAAGAACGTAGTAGCCGTTCTGGAGCCATGGGAGGGTGCTCAACTTAAAGCCGTCAGCGGAGTCGACATACCAAAACCACATATATGCATCGCATATATACCCGATGACAACGACAAACGGTTGACATCGGAAGTGGTTCTTACAAGACTGCGGAATATGAACCGCAGTCTAAACACTCGGGAGTGGACAATTCTACACCGGAAAGAATCAGGTCCAGGACAAACCTGGACATTCGCCATTGATGACGAATCAATGGCGACTCTGAAGGGGATGGACTTCAGACCCTTCTTTGGCTTTGGACAGGTCCAATTCCGTCCTAGGCCACGGGGGGAACGAAGAGATGCCCCACGTGAACAGGAGGCTGGCACTTCCGCCGAGACCCCTCTGGAGGAAGCTGAAGGTAGGGTTGATCCTGTCTTCACAGAAGCTTCTAAACCTGAGACCGGATTGGTGGAAGCAACAGCTTCAACATCGGGTGGCAGAGAGGGAGCCAAATCCCTCTCAAAAAATGTCGCACCTCGACCAGGCCCCCTGAAAGGGAAAGGAAAGTCCATCCCTGGCAAGGGGACCAAAGGGTCGAAAAAACAAGGAGGTAGGGCCCCCTTGGATGAGCAGACTGGGAAGAAAAATGGAAAATAAGACCATTTTTCTGCAGGCCAATCTGCAACATGCCAAGGCTGCTTCATACATCCTTGGCAAAACTTTTAATGAAGGGCGGGTAGATATCGCCCTTCTCCAGGAACCCTGGCTATCAACAACAGGCCAAGTAAGAGGCCTAGGTAATACATCAGGTAAGATAATTTGCTCTGGAAACAGACCCAGAGCATGTATCTTAATCAAAAGCAACATGAAATTTTTCAAAATTTCAGATCATTGCTCGCGGGACATGGCGACAGCGCTTGTCAAAATACCCATGGGACAGGGCACAACGGATATGATCGTTTGCTCTGCCTACTTTCCTGGGGACGCTGAAGCAAACCAACCTCCTCCAATTGAAGTGCGGAACTTGGTCGCCTACAGTCGGAGGAAGAACATCCATCTACTGATTGGATGTGATGCCAATGCGCACCATGCAGTGTGGGGAAGCACGGACACCAATCAAAGAGGTGAGTCATTATACAATTATTTACTAGGGGAGGGGCTGGTTGTTAATAACAGGGGCTCTGAACCAACCTTTGTAACTGCCAATAGGCAGGAGGTATTAGATCTAACGATCAGTGATAATCTCTTATCCACAAGAATCTCAGATTGGATAGTGTCATCAGAGCCCTCGTGCTCTGATCACAGACATATTCTCTTCAATCTGAAAACAGGGGAAAGACCCATCTTTGAATACAGGGATCCTAAGTGCACTGATTGGGCTGGTTTTAGTCTTACCCTTCAGGAGCAGATGCGGACCTCTATTGCAAAGATATCAAATCGTGATGAGATTGAGCTGGCCTCAGAGCAACTGAGGACAGCCATAAATACGGCTTATCATGAAAACTGTCCAGTCAAGACTAAAAAGGACAACAGAGGAACCACTTGGTGGAACAACTCCCTTGACAAACAAAGGAAGGGGGTTCGTAAACTCTTTAATAGAGCTAAAGAGACCGGCACATGGGATCAATACAGAACTGCTCTAACGAACTACAACAAAGCCATCAGAGAGGCAAAAAGGAAATCATGGGAAACCTTCTGCCAGGGCATAACAGATGCACCTGGCAGTGCAAGGATCCATAGAATCCTCTCTAGAGAACCCGTTCAGGAGTTAGGATCGCTAAAACGACCTGACGGATCCTTTACGGAATCTGGCTTGGAGACGTTGGAGCTTCTGGCTAAGACTCATTTCCCGGGATGTCGGATTTTGCATAATGATGAGGAGGAGCCTGTTTGGGACCGATCAAATCGGCCAAAAGCGGGTGATTGGATTGTCCCCAAGAACATCATTAATGCATCAACAATTAAAAGTGCTATTTTATCGTTTCAGCCTTTTAAATCACCTGGTGAGGACGGAATATTTCCAGCACTGCTGCAGAACGGTCTGGAGGTATTAACACCGTTCTTAATCAAACTTTTTAGAGCCAGCCTAGCGAGTAATTATATACCTAGCAGCTGGACTAAATTCAGAGTGGTGTACATTCCAAAAATGGGACGTAGGGAATCAACACCTAACTCATGGAGACCTATAAGTCTGACCTCCTTTCTGTTGAAATGCATGGAAAAGATACTCGACGTGCACATCAGAACGGGTGCACTTGGTGAGTATCCACTGAATGCTCACCAATATGCGTATCAGACCGGCAAATCTACAGAACTAGCACTAAACAACCTTGTCGGGAACATAACACAAGCGTTAGAAAGCAAGACTATCGCGATGGGTGTGTTCTTAGACATCGAAGGAGCATTCAATAATGCATTACCAAACTCCTTATACACAGCATTAGCTGAAAGAGGGGTTGAACCACAAATAAGGAACTGGATCGGAAGTATGTTAAACTGCAGAGTGGGCACAACAACCCTACAGGGGGAGAGCTACAGATTCAGGGCTGTTAGGGGGTGTCCGCAGGGCGGGGTCTTGTCGCCCCTTCTGTGGTCTCTCCTGATGGATGGTCTGCTGGCGGTCCTCTCGCTGTGGGATGTGGAGGTGCAGGCATATGCGGATGATCTAGTAATACTGATAAGAAGCAACTTGCAAAGAACTATTTCAGAGGATCTGCAAGAGGTGCTGACCGTGGTCTATGACTGGTGTGAAAGGGAGCAACTATCTGTGAACCCACACAAAACAGTTATAGTACCATTCACAAGGAAGAAAAGGCTGGAAGACCTAAGACCACCTTCACTCAAAGGAGAAACTATCCCATTTGCGAATACAGTTAAGTATCTGGGAATTACCTTAGATAAAACACTTAACTGGAATGCGCATCTGGATAAAATTGCCGCAAAGGCGAAACTGTCATTATGGACCTGCAGACGCATTTGCGGCAAAACATGGGGCATACATCCCAAACAAATGCACTGGCTCTATATCGCGGTCATAAGACCAATGATAACATATGGGGCAGTAGCTTGGTACTCTAAGAGCTTACAGAGCTCCGCGAGAATCAAATTATCTACCTTACAAAGACAAGCGTGTCTGGCAATTAGTGCCGCTTTCGGCACTACACCCACGGCAGCGCTTGAGTGTCTTCTAAATCTGCCACCTCTTCAAATAGTACTGGAGAAGGAGGCTAGATGGGCGACGTATAGATTGACACAGGCGGTGATCAACAATCCGCAGGCGATCATCATGGTGCCCAACAGGCTGGAAAATGCCAATGAGCAGGACAGTGTGTTGGGTCTACCATCAGATGTTATGCCTACCAAAACCACCTATTACCATGCCTACGACGTCCTCCTACCAGAGAGGAACGAATGGGCGAAGGACTCTGAAAATCTGAGAAGAACAGAGAATAGTTGGTTCACTGACGGCTCCAAGACCAATGATGGTACGGGAGCTGCTGCATGGAACAAAAATGGTAAGGTTGAGCTTAAATGTTCCCTAGGCAAACATGCAACCATTTTTCAGGCTGAAGTTAAGGCCATTGATATGACTGCACAGTGGCTCATCGATAGAAACTGGAAAGGCAAGTCAATCAAAATTTTCTCGGACAGTCAAGCAGCTCTAAAAGCTCTTGATTCTAGCCGTTGTTCATCCAAGACAGTATGGAACTGCCAGGAACTACTCACCAAACTAGGGAGAGAGAACAAACTTACATTGATCTGGATACCTGGACATACAGGATATGAAGGAAACGAAAAAGCTGATGCTCTTGCGAAGCAGGCGGCCGCAACGGCCTTCATAGGACCAGAACCAGTACTGGGAATAGCTTATAACACAGCTAAAGAAGCCCTCTCCAGGTGGACACAAAATCAATTTGTAGCTAATTGGAGGGAGTTACCAGGCCTAACTCATTCAAAGTTGGCGGTGAATCTGCCATCAGGAATGAGAACCGGACAGCTTCTTCAACTTGGCCGGCAGCAGGTACAGGCTGTAGTTGGCATGTACACTGGTCACTGTCGGCTAAGAAGCCACATGAACAAGATAGGGCTCTCCGAAGAAACGGAATGCCGCTTGTGCTTGGAGGACGAGGAAACAATGGAGCATGTTATATGCCACTGTCCAGCAATGGAAAGAACCAGACAAACAGTCTTTGGAAATACTCAAATCACACTTGCAGATTTGAAAACTATCCACCCCAGAAAGCTGTTCGATTTCTTGAAAAGGATCGAGCCTCTGGCATAGTGGAAACACAGATGTGAGCCACAATAGACCAAGGGTCGCAGTGGAGGGTCCTATTTGGACCCACTCACGTGTACAAATACAATACAATCTGGGTTAGTTTTACTTAGTCTGGGTTAGCTTGCGTTAGTTTTGGTTAGTTCGGGTTAGTTTAGATTAGTTTTGGTTAATCTGGGTTAGTTTTGCTTAGTATGGGTTAGCGCGAGTGGCGTGTTTGTCTCTTTACTTTGGTTAATTAGGGTTAGTTTTGATTAGTTTGGGTTAGCTTTGGTAAGCATGGGTTGGTTTTGGTCAGCCTGGGTTGGATTTGCTTGTTTTGGGATAGCCAAGAGAAAAGCGCGCGTAGCACACTGTTTTTTACTTTGGTCAATTAGGGTTAGTTTTGGTTAGTATGGGTTTCTTTTGGTTAGTCTGGGTTAGCTTGGATTAGTTTTTGCTGGTTAAGGTTAGTTTTGGTTAGTATAGGTTACTTTTGGTTATGCTCGGCTGGTTTTGTTTAGATTGGAATTTTATGACAAATATACTTGATCTAAGGCATTTAAAATGAACAAATTGCGTCGACAGTGTACCGTAAGTAAACTTTTATTACTTATATATACATGTATGGCTAAACAGCCAGGGTTAGGTTTGCTTAGGATGGGTTACTTTTGGACAATCTGGGTTAGTTTGAGTTAGTTTACGTTAGTCTGGACTAGTTTTGGTTAGTTTGGGTTACTTTGCATTAGTCTGAATTAGTTTTGGTTAGTTTGGGTTAGTTAACAGACAAATGGGAGCATATAAAGAACAAGCGCGCGGTTTGCTCTTGTTTAGTTACTTTCACAAGTTGTTATTCTACTTTATGAAACATGCCCCTGCAATTTGCTTACTTGAAAATCAAGAAGGTTAGCCAAGTCTGACAACATTGCAAGTAAATTGTCATCATTAACGTCATATTTGGAGAGTTTTCGCATTTAAATGTCACTAAATGGCCTCATATCTGAAATTTCTTTTTCATTTTTTGGCGTCAAAAGTGCTTCATCCGCAAATTTTTTTGCATTAATGTGTTCCATTTGATGTAATCTTTCCATTGAACCCAAAAAAATCTTAAACATCGACAGTGCTTATATGACATCAGACCCTTTTCGATGTATTCCACGTGTTTATTTGTATAGTAGCTGAATAAAGTTCCAAATTTATCCGACTCGCGCGCACGATCGTTCGCCATTTCTCCCACTACCCTAATGCACAGGGCGAATATGAAATATCAAGTTATTCCACCCGCCGATGCCTTAGGAATAATGGGTTAGATGTCAATCATTTGACTTGACAGGTTCCTAATCTAATTTTACTTGGGTGTTCAAGAAGTCATAGACGTTAATTCATTAAAACGACTCGTACTTCCAAAGAGGTATTAAAAACAAGAACGGACAATCGGCATTTAACCCATCTTTAAGCAAAATTGGAAAGAATATCAAGTAAATTATAATTATACTAATCCACTAGTATAAATTATTATTTGGAATAGGCAATAATGAGGTGATAAATACCCTAAAATCAAACCTAAAATGTAAAAAAATCAAAAATTCCAGACTGATCTTTTTTCCGATTAGCACATTTATCCACACATGAATGTACTCAATTTTCTCCAAAACCCAATATATTATAAAAATAAGACATGAATTTAAAACAATAGTTTTTACTAGTGAAGCACAGAATCCCTTATTAATACCACTTTTATTAGGGGTCCCCCTAAAAACACCTTAAATAAACGTAAAACATCACTTAATCATATCCTGTTGGATATTGGATCTTAGATCAATTGAAAATAATAATTATTGATATTGATATTAGTCATTATGGTTTGTTATACTCTGATAAGACCCTAGAAAATGTATTTAAGAAGTGAAAGGATGGGACCATGAGCAAACAAATCAGAGTTGCTATACAATTTAGTTTAATATTTGATTACTACCGTGGGTAATAAAAACATTAATATAACTTACTTGAACATCCTCATTCTTAAGTTCGTCTATCAATACCGCAATGGGATACAAAGAATCGTCACCCGCCGAGTCGCTGGCTGCCATTGTAGAGCCTAGTCCAGAGGAAATCGCCGATATCGTCGTTTTTACTTGATTTTATTTACTGCGTTATAACACCTAACAAAATAGCAGACTGCCCGGGTAACGAATATGTTAGGAAATTGTCACAAAAATTCTTAAAAATGTACTTACAAATTTTAAAGGATCGAAGTAATTTCAGCGAGTCTTGTTTTGTACTTTTTTGGCATATTGTGAGGACGCCACTCTCGACTACTTAAATGACGTATGACGTTTGATAAACGCGGGTAGTTCAAATTATTTTAAATTTATATTAATTTTTGGCATATTCCTTATAGAAAAATGATCATAACATCGACAGGCTTTGATATAGCCCTAACACCTAAGCTTAATTTAATCTTGTATAATATGATTAGTTTATCATTCAAATAGAAATTAGTCGCTTTACCCAAGAATAATAAACTAGAGAAGGATAGTTACATCACAGATCTATATAGCTACGCAACAATGCGATACGCTTTTAAAGATCCCTCACACAAATAGTGCACTATGTAAAAATCGACCTCTCCTATTGGTCGATCCATCTCGTATTACGATATGTCTGCGTGATGCAATCGGTTCCTATCAAGAGCTCTTGTGGTGTAGAGGTTTAGATCGTTGGGCCTCACCTGGAAAACGCGGGTTCGAACCCCGTTGCATTTTTTATTTTTTTTTTAAAGATTATGTTTCTAAACAGCTTTTTCTTGATTTTGGGTATGTCTTGGGTTAGATTCGGTTAGCACCTGGTTAGTTTCCTTTTCTTGAGCCCCCGTAGCGAGCGAAGCGAGCGGAGGGCCATGCGGATCGACCAATGGGAAAGGCCGATTTTTATATAGTGCACTATTTGTGTAAAGGATCTTATAATGCAACAGATACCTCTTCCAATGCTTTTTACGCGGGGCTAAAAATGTTCACCGGCTTTCGCGAGCGGGTGAACCAGTAGTCTAGGAACGGGTTGGTGTTGCCAAATTATCACGTCGAACAATATTTCTGCTGACTTTTTGACCCGATCAAATCATCGAGTTTTATTATTAATATTTATTTATCAAATTAACACAAACATATATTTTAGTATGATAGTTTATTAATGAAACGGCAATTTAGATGAACAAATTTATAATATTGATAGTAGAGTTTAAAACAAAATTAAATGGTACTTTGACATGTCGATAAACATTTCAAAAATTCCTTTGATCTTCGAAACAAAAACCTACGTTATAATATTAGGTATTACTTACTACAAATAAGAGATATTACAGTATAAGTTAACAAAATTTGTAATGACCTTTTACACTGATATTTAAGGTGAGTTTTAGTCCATGTTCAAGTACACCACTCACTGAATCTGATAATGAACTTTAATTTGACATAATAACATATGACTGCCAAGAAAATGAGTAATACCACAATGTGATATGAAAGGTAAACTACAGTTCGCGACTTGGCAACACGGAGGGGCAAAACGCATGATACAATTCCCTGTTATTGTATCATGGGCAAAACGCGTCTAAATAGGAAAATATTTAAGTTTATTGCATTATTGGCGAGCGACACTTTTAACACCGGAGTAGGCATCTGTTGCGTAGCTATATAGATCTGTGGTTACATCCAAGAATCCAGTGGCGGATTTACCCTAAGGCCCGGTAGGCCCGGGCCTAGGGCGGACTGATTTAGGGGCGGCCCCAATCGTGTCAAAAATAGTATATTACGTACCTAGGCCAGTAAAGTAAAAATGTCTCAGATCACATGTAATTGTCGGCCGACGCAAAGCTGAGGTCAACAAATATGTGATCTGACAAATGTTGTTACCTCAACTTTAAGTGAATCGGGAATTGACATTTCAAACTGCCGAGGGCAATCCTATGACAACGCAGCTAACATGTCAGGCATATACAACGACCTACAAGCTAAAATAAAGGAAATTTCTCCTCTTGCCGAGTATGTTCCCTGTTCAGCACACTCGTTCAATTTAGTAGGTGAATGTGCAGCTAAAAGCAGCCAAGAGGCTTGTTCGTTCTTTTCTTTACTCCAAGAGTTGTACAATTTTTTTGCAGCGTCAACTCAGCGTTGGGAACTCCTTCAAACCCATTTCACTATCAAAAAATTATGAACGACTCGTTGGTCAGCTCGTGCAGACGCATGCAAAAGTTTACGCGAATCGTGGAATGAAGTCCATAAAGCGCTAGTCTCCATCGAAAATCACACACAACAGAAGGGAGCCGATATATGTGAAGCACGAGGTATTCGTTTGAAACTGGAACGTTTTGAAACGGCCGTCATGACTGTTTTTTGGGGATGTTTACTGGATCGCATTAACGCCACAAGTAAAAAGCTTCAGAGTGTGGAAATTGACATTACCGTTGTCATAGAACTCTATGAGGTATTTATTGGCGAAACACGTAATAATTATTTTGATGATTTTGAATATGAAAGAGATTTTAGACGCAATAAAAAGCGTAAGCTACTTCCTGGTGAGACATTAGAGGAAGAGATGCAACAAACAAATGGTCGCGAAGATTTTAAAATTAATACTTTTTTTGGTCATAATTAATAGATTATCAGCAGAATTAAAAAAACGGCGAGATGCATATACAGTGCTTAACAATAAATTTAATTTTATTATTAATCTGACAAAATTAAGCACGTCAGAAATCAAAGAAAAGGCCAAAGCATTGCGAATAATTTATTCTACTGATAGAAGACGATTTTTCAGAAGAATGTCTCCATTTTCGTGCTCACTGCACTATAAAAAATGAAGATCGGAACAGTGCTGTCAGTTTGTTGAAATGGTTACGAACTGAAGCTCTTCAAAGCATTTACCCAAACGTGGATATTGCTCTTCGTATGTGTGTGTGTGT
>JAEQML010074984.1:0-14058 GCA_016904865.1 Pissodes strobi | reverse complement strand
GCTCCGAGTGCATTCATGGTTAATAGCGAAAAACCCTCGTAGATATTCCGCCTGATTTCCCTTCGACGTTCTCTCGATCGAGAAATTAAAATGGGTCCGGCTTTCGTAGCGCATAGTTTCGGATTGGTTGATGGGCTTATAATAGCGCGCATTTAATTAATTGCCTCTAAATAATTGTGAAATTCTATTGATTGAAGTGGCTTAATGACAATGCCCTTTTGGCTACTCTGAGTAGTTTTTTGGTGGGTGCCTATACATCGAAATCCCACGTTTTCATCGTTTAATTCCCTTGGATGAATTATTGAGAGGAACATCTGATTTGTCATGCAGTGTATTCATTGGTGGAGCGAGTTTGTTCCGAGATGGTAATTCTCGTGTAGCTTGCTGCTTTTCCGTTTCCGATCGTTTTGCGTCTTTACGACGATCTTGTGAGTCAAGCAGTCATTTTGGACACCGGTTGGACTCAATTTTCGATCCCAGTACGAAGAGTGAAACTGAAGAGTTCTCCACATTATTGCCTGTTTTTTTCTTTTTTTTTTCTATGGCTGTGGCACACACACTAAAGGAAGATCCTATGGCACTCGACGAGCGGTGTGTTTACGAAAATGTTGATTGACACGGTTCTTGAATAGCTGTATACTGTAATTTGGGAGAAACAGATGTCTTAGTGCACTCTTGCCGTCTGCCGTGACTGCCTGACAGGCGTTGCTGGGGGTGGGCCAAATCCTGAGAACATCTGCCGTGAAAATATCTGGAAAACAAATTTTGGCCACATGTCTGCGGTGTTCCAGACTATCCAGATCCCGGGTCAACTCCGGGTTTTCAACGAGACGCACAGCTCTCTTCTGAATGGAATCCAGCAGCTTATTTATTCTATAACTCCTATACGACTTAAACTAGAAATTTCGTTCTAATGCTCACCTAATAATGCATAAGGGCCTATTTTGGAAAATATTTTCAAACATAGAGGACACCCCAAAAAATTTGCACGATGGAGCTACACTTTTTTTTTAATACACCACCTTGTATATTAATAGATTTTGAGAAAAATGTTAAGTATACTTCGTATAACATATATGTACTTAAATTCAACTATTCTCGAAATATTACCCTCTGAAAATTGACATTTTACAGGCTAGGACCGGCTATAGAATCTAAACGATTTAACTTCGAGCTCAAAGTTTGGCACTTTTCTATCCTAGTTTTTCCTAATCATTTACCGGGAATGCGAATAAAAGGGTACTTTGGGTTAATCTAGAAGTTGATGCCAGATGGAAAATTACGAAAAGCTAAGATAAGAACGTGCAAACCATTTCACTAAGATAGGAACGTTTATTGAAATTAAATTATTGATAAGTAATCAGAAAATGACAATAAGTTAATCCGTTTAGATTCCACAGCCTGGCATAATAATGATTTTCAAACCCGATTATTTCGAAAACAGTTGAGTTTAGGTATATGTTAACTATATCAAATATACTTTTTAACAGAATTCCATAGTCCATTAATATACAGGTGTACCCCTCTGCTATATAGTCTAAGGGTGTACCTTATTTAAAAAACACACAGCAGAAACGGAGAATTGCCTACAGGCCTCCGTAGTGTATTAGGTATACGACGCATAACTCTCTTCCCATACTTTACCACATTTTTTTTTTAATAATGGAATAATTTTTTTTGGTCATAGAATACAGTAAACCCCAGCCCGTTCAACGAACGATTCTTGTCAGAGGAAAATATGCGATTTCGGTGCGGTTGACGTGGCAGAGACAAAGATAAAAGACGGTTCTCCGATGTTTGGTTTGAATTGTGGTGGCAAAATTCACTTCGCCGTGGTACCGGGAATCCTCTCCCTTTACCAACGCTATATGTGCACCTTTACTTTCAATCGCCTCGTACGTGTCACATTTAACGCATCACACATTTCGTAACGCGTCCACCAATGTGTGTGCTAGTGAACGACACAGAATAAAAGTAAAACTCTATACGCAAAAAACAGAAACGGATAATAGCCTACAGGTATCTACAGTATGTTAGGTATACTACGCATAACTCTCTCTCCTTCTGTCTTTACTGACGCTATATGCCCCTCTCTGTTTTCGGTCGCCTCACGCCATGTCACACATTGATTCTTGTCAGAAAACGAGTTCGACGTGGATACTTTTGAAGAAACATTGATAAAAGATAATGCTTGGTTCAAGTTTGGACGGGCCGGTGCTAAAATTCGCCTCGCCGATCTCCCTCCCTACTTTCCTTACCGTTCGCCGGTTCACACATTTTGTACAGTGGCGTAGCTACCGGGTGGGCCAGGGGGGCAAGGCCCCACAGCGCAAAGAGAAATTAGGCGCCACTCCGAATTTATAAACATGCTAATGCTAACGATGCTCATGAGCTTAACTGAGTTTTTAAATTAATTAAATTATAATACAATCAAGGAACAAAATATGTATTAAACTTTTTACCCAACCAATACATTTTTTGTCAGGTATTTATTATTTATTCTACGTGAAATAAAAAGATATGTCCCGGCGCGGCGACATTTGGTACATGCAAATTTGTAAAAACGCTGCGTAAGGCCGCATGCGACTTTAAAGACAAAAATTCTGAAAATTTCGGTCGTGAAAAAGTATGTGTTTTTTAGGCAGTATCATTTGCCAAACAAGTTTTAATAGCCTAACAATACTAAGCATAGAAAAAGAATTTGTCCAAAAAATTAATTTTGATCAAATAATCGATCAATTTACGTCGATTCAAAACCGAAGAAAGACGCCAATGTTTAATTAATTAATTAATTGATTAAGGTTACATATTTTTAGTTTACGTTTATATTTAAATATGTATGTATCTGTTGGTTGGTTGCCGTTTATATATTTTATATTCATATTCCTGTAAATAAAAAAAAGCGTGTGAAACTTCTTAAACTTAAACGTCCTAGCCTCAAATTTGGTTAAAAAGTTGTTTTTTTAAATATATAACTCAATTAACAAAAAGAAAAGGCTTAAATGAAAAAAAGCTATTCTTCATAAAAGTTTCGCTTATGTCTTGATAAGGTAATAGAGCAAACTCCATATTTTTATCTTGTAAACTAACAAAGATATCACAATAATTATACGCCCTAGCCTTATACATATCTTAACGAATTTGGTTAAAAAGTAGTTTTTTTTAAAATATATCACTCAATTAACAAAAAGGAAAGGCCTAAATGAAAAAAACTATTCTTCATAAAAGTTTCGCTTATGTCTTGACAAGGTAATAGACCAAGCATATTTTTATCTTGTAAATTAACAAAGATATCACAATAATTAAACGCCCTAGCCTTATACATATCTTAACGGATTTGGTTAAAAAGTAGTTTTTTTAAATATAGGTATCACTCAATTAACAAAAAGGGAAGGCCTAAATGAAAAAAAAACTATTCTTCATAAAAGTTTCGCTTATGTCTTGACAAAGTAATACAGCAAATCCCATTTTTATCTTGTAAGGTAACAAATAAACGTCCGTGACCGTTTTCCGTTCCCTGCCAGTTCGCCCGCCGTGTGTCGGGATCGCGACCTTCAAATTTTACTCCTGGCGCGCGTTAAGAAGTTTCACTTCAAAAATATACGTTGAATATTATGATGTATTGTTTTTGGAATAATTTGCGTATATACACCAAATATAGGTTTGTTTTAGGCGCCAGCGGATAGGCTTGCCCCCGGCGCCCACATTTCTAGCTACGCCTGATTTTGTTACCTTTTTAACCCGTTCACAATCCAGATACAGCGAGTCTAAAGAAGCTTCACTTCAAAAATGCTCCCTTTGCACCATACTTTTTGCGCCGTAAATATAATTACTGTTTGCCAAATGAAAGAACCTAGACGGAAAGAATGCGGGCAAAAAATGTCCTCGCATATTTAGATGCTGCCACATTTTTTTCCCAATAATCCTAATTTATTTTCTGTCTAGTTTCCTATAGTGAATTTACATATTTAAATTTCCTACTTGAATACTTAATTTTGTTATTTTCCTTAATACTACTGTCTTCTATTATTTACTATTTTATTTACACAGGGAAATACGGAATACGGAATAAGTATACTATAATATTTATAATGTTTATATTTTATTCGCCTTCAAGCTATTTAAAATACACGACAATAGGCAACAGTGCGACGTGTACTTGATTTTTAGCGGGGAGCAGTTTCGTGATTGGTCGCAGGATATATTAAATACACTTTGACCCTAGACCAACACCTAATTTTTTTTACATATTTTAAAATTTCGGCAGCGACTTGCTTTAGCCATTGGCGTGGAAATTGCCGATGCCGAACTGTGTGGTTATTTATATTATTTGGTTTGTAGGATCTGGTGATATATAGGTTTTGTCGATTTTGTATTTCTCTTTTTTCACTAGAAAGGGGGTGTCCTATAGAGTAGTTTAAGCCAAAAAAGTCAGGGGATCCGCTACATTTGAACCGAAAAAATGCCCTCAAAGTTCGAGTATTGACACAAATTTTCAGCACCACTTCACAAAAGCACTAGAAATATAGACAAAACACATCTGAAAATCAATTGTCGGGTGAAAATATTAACTAGGATACATTTGCGTCGAACGAGAGACCTCCGTTTTGTTCCGGTCCTAATTTAAAGCGACTCATAGCCAAAGCCTCATTAAGCAAAATTAAATTTTACTTGTAAATATCCATCCTCCTTTTTACTGTCAACTATCACAATAGCCAAAACAAAGATTTTTAAGAAGGCGCACATAACCAAGTTTTGCAAATTTTAGAAGAGGGTCGTGACTTAATATTGTTTTAAACGCCTGGGCATCTGAATAAAGTACTCACTTTACGCACTCTCTAAGATTCGTAAAATAGGCTTTTTTAATGTGCAGTGCGTAAAATAAATCTGACAAATTTTTTGACATTTAGAGCAATGCGTAAATAAAAAAAATTTTACGCACTAGTGTGTAAAATAATTTATTTTACGCACTAGTGCGTAAAGTAATTTAATAATATTTTTGCTTTTTCATATATTTTTCGGTAGTAGAAAAAATTTTGTATGCTACTCATGTGTAAAGTACCCTTTTTTTATTCAATTTCAATCAAATTTTTTTATCAATATTCCCATTCATAAAAAAAGGTTCACTTTACACACTTGCATAAATAACTATTTTATCGTCTAAAATCCATTTAAAAACGATTTTAAAACGCACAATTGTATAGAAATCCGAAATTTCCGAACCTCTCAGGGCGATAGCCGAGGCTTCGGACGAATTTGTCATGTATTTTGAAGCGAAAATTCATTTTAAATTCAACTGTGGAACTGAACCGCTCAGGGCGCAGCGCCCGACACTCCAACTTTCCGATTTCGATAGAGTTGACTAGCTGGTAGTGAATAAGCTGTGCTATAAGTGTCTCTACTCTTTTTTTATTTAGGTGAATGATTTTTTTATTGCAGTATCACATTCTATATTGCTCGACGACCGGTGTGTGTGCGAAGATGTTGATTGACACGGTTCTTGAATAGTTAGTTCGGGGAACAGATGTCGTGGGAGCATATTCGCATGTAACAGGCAAGATGTCCATTCGGTAATCCCGATCGTTTCTTCATATGTGACGTGCACGATAGCATTTAGTCAGATGTCGTGACTGTTACATAGAATCAACAAATAAGTCTTCAATTATTTTAACGCTTCATGCATGGCCCTCCGCTTGCTTCGCTCGCTACGGGGGCTCAACAAACAGAAACTAACCAAGTGCTAACCAAAACTAACCCAAAATAAAAAAAATAAAATACAAATTTTGGGTTAGTTTTGGTTAGCACCTGGTTAGTTTCTGTTTGTTGAGCCCCCGTATAGGAAGCGAAGCGAGCGGAGGGCCATGCATGAAGTGTTTAAATAATTGAAGACTTATTTGTTGATTCTATGTAACAGTCGTGCACGTCACATATGAAGAAACGTTCGGCATAGTCGAGTGGACATCTTGCTTGTTACATCTGAATATGAGTTCTTGTAAAGCGATGTTCTAGGTGTTTTCAGTTGTACGACGAACCGGTGCGCTCTTGCCGTCTATCGTGACTGTCTGACAGGGGTTGTCAGGGGCGGGATAAGGCGAGCCAAATCCTGGGAACATCTGCCGTAAAAGTATCTGTAAAACAGGGATTTCTCGGTCACATGTTTGCGGTGTTTCAGACTATCCAGATTCCGGGTCACCGATGAGACGCACAACTCTCTTCTGAACGGAATCTAGTAGCTTTAGGGTGTGCTCTGGCGTGGCACCCCAGACGTGTGAGCAATATTCTAAGCACGGTCTTATTGGCGCTTTGTAAAGCAAGAGCAACTGCTGCGGTGTATATGTTTTTTGTTGCGAAATAGCGTACCAAGCTTCTGGAAGGCTGATTTTGCGACGTTAGCAACGTGGTCATGTCAGGACATATTGCTGTTGACCGATACCCCCAGTAGTCCGATTGAATGAAGATGAAGAGATGGTCGATCCTGCCATAATGATATCAATGCCCGCCATATGGTAAACGTGGCTGCTTGAATGATTGTTCAATGTGCATTTGCATTCATTCATCGGAATAAAAGAGACACTCATTCCTTTGTATGTATATATTCGTCAAATATTTCACTTCATACATGACCCTCCGCTTGCTCCGGGGGCGTAACCAAACAAACCTAACCCAAACTAACCCAAGACATTCCCAAATGAGGAAAAACAAACTAAAAAATATTTGCATTTTCGACTGACAAATTTAATTTTTTTTTTATTTCCGGCATGCCTTGGATTAGTTTGGGTTAGTTTTGTTTGGTTGCGCCCCCGAAGCAAGCGGAGGGTCATGCGTGAAGTGGAATATTAAATATACTTAAATAGTAAACAACACTGTTATTCCCCATAAGAAAATGTGCAACTTTTGGAAACACTGTGCCAGGCCCCCGGTGTCGATGTCGGTTACTAAAATTTCATTATTTTCACGTTACAATTTCAATATTTTCACGTTACACCTGGGAAAGTCGTAGTGGAAGTTTGCCCTTCTAGGGCAATTTAGGCTTAAAACGCGGATATTCGTTTGGCTCAAATTGGCGAATCCTCCGATTTTTTTGGCTTAAGCTGCTCTATAGGACACCCCTTTTCTAGCGAAAAAAAAAAAAGAAAATTTGCAAAATCGACACAACCTGTATATCATCAGACCCTTAATTTGATGATATCCTTGAAGATTTTTACCCTTTCTTATATTTTTCTTGCATTTGGTGATTATTATACGCCGTTAACCAATTTTTATATATTTCGGATAACTCTCTTAACTGAACTCTCTAAATTGAAATTTTTATTACAAAACAATTCCGAACGTTCTATAAAGAGCGTTTTGGAACATACTTGCTTCAATATTGCCTAACTTTTAATACAAAAATTGAATGCTAGAGAATTATTTATATGAATTAGCTACGATAAACCGTTTTTTTCCAAATTAAGCGACGTCATCAATGACGTAAATACAGAACATTCGGGAAACGAACTCTACTTATTACTACAACATATTTATGTAATACATACAACAAATAATATCATATAGAATACTATCCTTATTATAAAAATGAGATATTATTATATGACATATTTTGTACTATAATATAAAAAAAACTGTAATTAATTTTAACGTCTTAAACTAATCAATATTATCAATAATAATATGGTAAGAATAACCTCGTGCGCCTATGGGAAGGCAAGATTTTTTACGTGCTAGTCCTCTACCCCCTTCAGTCGTTGTTAAGGTTCACTCGCTTGGCGCACTATAGGTTAGCGTTAGAACAAAATTTCCAACTAGGGTGGTATAGGAACTATCGAAGCTCGACGCACTATTGTATATAACTCTGTATATAAATATATCATAAATTGAAATAAAAAACATACCAAGTGTATTACAATAGAAGAATAGGAAGTTTAGTCTAGATACTATAAAGCAGTAGACGATGAATGATGAATCGCATAGAAAAAGCACACAAAAACACGTCAATTAACTAAAAATCCAGGAATGAATAATCTTGAATTTAGTACTAACTTTCGTACAATTCGAATATTTTTCACTGAAATGAAATATGCTCTACAGACACACAACAAACATGCAAGCTAAAATGTCGTCGGAAATTTTCCTTTTCATTTCTAATTTCATACATACCGTCTCATATCGTCTAATCAATAGCTGTTAGGCAACAACTTTTACTCTTAGTTTCCAAACAGCATCTGCATTTAAAAAAATGCTTTCGGTACGCTCAGCCATGATTACCTATATTCTCCATAAACGAATTAGGTTATTTTTGGTAGGTAGTTGGGTATATCTATATGCCACAATATGACGAAAATGTTACTAGTTATAGACCTTTATAAGAAACAATATCGGTTAATTTTAACCTAAAATTTTAAGTTAATTTAAATAGTAACAGTTTAAATGATTATATATCTCTATCTGAATGGTTCGACACACTTATAAGATAAATACTATAAAAAACAAATTATTACATATTTATTAAGTTTCAAAATACTTCTCAATCAATGCTTTCAACTATAATGCTGGAATTTGTGAACTTGATACTCATTGGCCCATTAGAAGGTTGGATGTATACTTTCTAGATTAAGGAAAATATGTAATTACTCGGTTATAGAAAGTTCTTATTACTTGCTATGCAAATATTAAATCTGATTAATCACAGAATATTCATATTATATAGTATAGTAGTAATAGAATACATTCTATTTTCGGTTAGTATTACTCCTAACTACCGCGGGTAAATTGACTCTATAATAATAAATATCACGTTAATTACAAAATATTCTGGTAATAAAACATTATTTTACAACGTTTTTGAAAATATACTAACAATGTATGTAAACTGAAGCAGATATGATACATATAATTTGTTGTACACAATTATTGTAAAGGTAAAAGAAGTAAATATAAGGGGTATGTGTGCATGTAAAATTTCGTAATTAACTGATATCATTCAAAAACATACTTTCAACCTTCGTAAATTTGTTTAGGATGAAAAGGTAAGAAAAACAAAGAGCGCGAGTACATATAATCAGAAAATAACAATGCCATTTTCACATGTTGCCACTTAGTTTAGGAATTAAAGTTAAGAGTTGAGACAACTTACCAAATGCCCATTTTTTGACACTCACGCCATTTATACAGAATATCCCATTTGCGAGGTATCATATCATAAATATTTTTTTTAATGGATCACCCGATATATATATTATCGCATTTTTTGATTCACCGTAATATTCTAGACATGTTTTATGTAGTATGTCCTATTACTAAAGAGAAAGGTTAGCGAAAAGTTTTCGATTGAAAAATAGGATGGGATTGGACTTTGGTCTGGAAGTCGGTCCACCGGCACCTACCATCAAATAAGCCTCATATTTTAGCTCTATCAGAAACAAAAGTGAAATCAAGCACTACACATGTTCACTTGAATGTACCCGGCTATGACCTTTACTCCCGATTTCGAAATAACTCTGGATTAACTGTTTTTATACGAGACGATGTATGTTGTCAACGAGAAGAAACATACGAACCGAAGATGTCATGTGGTTCAAATTAAGCACAGATAGTGCAACCAAATTCATTTGTTGCTTGAATAGGCCAGCGAATACCAATATTTCAAATATTGGCAATCAAATCGATTTTCTGCAGATCAACTATTCAACGGCAGAAATTGTCATAGTAGGAGACTTCAACGTACATAACATTGACTGGTTGAAACATTCAAACAAAAACGACGATGAAGGACGAGAAGCCGAATCTTTTGCTATGTCACGGACTTACTCAGCTGGTTGACGAACCCACCAGGATCCCTGAGCGTCAAAAAGATTTTGCTAGCCTCCTGGATATATTCTTAGCAATTGGTCCTGACCTCTACACAGTAACTGTCCAACCTCCGTTGCGCTCATAAGACCCACAACTTGTGATCAAAATACAGGAGCCAGGAGCCACAGGTACCCTGAAAGGTTTGGCACTACAAATCTGCAAAGTGGCGTGATCTTCGCGAGTTTTATCTTTCTTTTCCTTAGAAAGATTTCTGCTTTAGGAAATATGTCTGCAACTTTATTTGCAAAATTAATGAGACAAAACAATATGGAATTATGCTAAATATTTTTTCTTCAAACGTCAGTAAATCCGTCATTACTCGACTGTGTAGGCGGCCGTGAAGTTTCGTTTTTCCTCCGCCGGAGCTTTACTTTTCACTTTTCCGCCGGCGTTCGGTTGTAAAACACGAGCGCGCCATGAAAAGTATCACTTTTCCTCCATATAAAATAATATACAATTATATAACAGCTTTCAAACATTATTATACAACCAATAAAGAGTGAATAACGCGAATTTCTATTCTGACTTTAAAGTTTAACCAAAATGTAAGCCACATGTCACAAAATTACCTAAATTACAACGCATAATATCGTTCTGCAATGGTCTTTCTTAAGTTAAGTCAGTTTCTCGATATTTTGCTACAAAGAACCCCCAAGAATTCTCATGGGGAAGGGCTTTCACTGCTTTCAGTCAAATTTTCTGATTTTGTGCTGTTTGGTAGTCCTGGTCAATGGTTTCCCTGGTTCCAAAAAATCTATTAACTAGTTTTCGATATATCGGAACTTAAAATTGGGATATTGAGCCTTTAATATGTTTTGCATAGTTTTACTTACGAAAACGTAGAACTGCCATGCTAACATTGTAAAATATTTTCAGAAAAATTTACACTTTTTCTGTCAATTTACATTTTTTCTGTCAATTTACACTTTTTCTGTCAATTTAAACTTTTTCTACCGTTTTCTACCATTCGTGTCTTGGTACACCCAGTTTTGCGCCTTCACGCATGCGTGCGTGCTAATTCATATATGCTTCAAAGTTGTTTTATTCTTGTTTTTTTCTTGATTTGGGGAATGCCTTGGGTTAGTTGTTTGGGTTAGCTTTGTGTAGTTGCGCCTCCGGAGCGAGCGGGGGGCCATGCCTGAAGTGATATATTAGAACGATAACACTGCGCTCCTGCCAAAATCGCAGGTCCGAAAAGTATAAATTAACAGAAAAAGTGTAAATTTTCATGAAAATATTATCAAATACCATATACTCTTTCGTATGGTAGGGTTTTTGCCAGGCCCGGACTGGGCCATCGGGCGACCGGGCGATCGCCCGGTGGGCCGGTCCCGAAACTGGGCCGGTCGCATTACCAAAAAAAAAAGCCTAATGAGAGAAACATTAAAAAATTTTAAACTCAAAGCAACCACTATCCAGACGCTGGACTCTATGCTGTCTTTGCCGCAGCAGTGTTACATGTCCCGCAAAGCCCCATTTCATCTGGGTTACCCTTTCTATTACATCCTATGTTTTCTTATGTATTCGTTTGTCTTCTTATCTCTTAAAGAAATACCCATCATTGTCCTTTCCATGCCTCTTTGTGTTCTTTTAGTTTTTGTATTGTCTGTTTTGTAAGGGTCCACGTCTGGATATGTTTGACATTTTCTAATGAGTCACAGCCATCATTATTTGCTAGTGGTGTAAATTATTCTATAAAGCACGGATACACGAGATTAGATGAGCACGAGTTTAGCACGAGCCATCACCTGAGTACCGAATCCTACTTACTTTATAGCAAGAAAAAGGATATACATTGTCTATTTTCAACTGCGGCTTCCCAAAGAAGACAAAAAATTGAAGAAAATAGGCCAATGTTAGATATAATTGTTGGGACAATAAAATTAATAGGTAAAAGGGGTTAAAGGTACAGGGAGATACTAAAAATGAGTCAGCATTTACTTTTTTAAAACAAAATATTGATCATGGTAATTTTTTTTTAATATTCAGAAATATGCCAAAAAGAGTCAACAACTTCGTAATAATTACACTCAGGCTCAGAATTTAAAAAATATAGGTAGGAGCAATTTTGTGACATGTTTATCAAAAAATACTTTAAACTCTATAAAATGCTGAACAAGTCAAAAGTGCTAAAATCTACTCACTACAAATTGACACAACACAAGACATAAATGTTGTAGATCAGTGTTCTATTATTGTTAGATATATGTAGCTGAAAATAAAGTTAACGAGCGAATAATTGGGCTGATTAGCTGCACTTCTAGTAAGGGTAAAGATCTCTATGAAATTGTTGCGAATTATTTAAAAGAACTGGGTTTAGAATTCTACGGACGGGGCTGCTAAGATGCAAGGCCAATATAATGGCTTTACGGCATGGCCCTCTAGACTCACCAGGTCAAATCCACGTTTGGTGCTATGCACATGTTTTAAACTTAGTTTTGTCCGATATTACTAACCTGCAATTTCATTGTTGGATTAATAAATAAATTGACCGTTTTTATTCGACAATCGCACTTACGAATGAATGTCTGGAAGAAAAAATCCATTTCTAATTTTGTTAACATTATTGGGGAAACAAGATGGTGGATCAAGGATAAAGCTTTATGTAAAATATTTAACGAAAAGGGGATATTTGTCAATTTATGTCTAACATTTTATGTGATAGCCAACTCCAAGGACTTTAATGCTGATATTTAAAGCTCAAAGCCTTTTAGATGGTTTTCTGAAATACGAAACAATTCTAATGGCAATAGTATTTAAACACATTTTTATTTCCACTACACCTTTGTCTGAATAGCTTCAAACAACAGGTATGGATTTTTTACAAGCACTCCGAATGGTTGAAGATACTTTAACATCATTAAGAAATATGTCCAGGAATTTTGATAAAGTTTGTGAGGAAATCCCAGCTTTCGTGAATCAATCGAACACAGAATTTTTAAATCTTGAGATTCCTTTAGAAATATCGATGCCAATATCTACAAAAAGAATCAGAAAAATATTTCATGATGAGACATGCAGTGACGAAGCTCTGCAGGAACCAATAACCAAATTTAGAATTGAAGTATTTAATGTAACGATGGACAAAGTAGTTAGGTAATGTAATGGGAAGTAAATTTTTCGAGTCATACCGAACTTTATACGGGATTTTACATTTTTCAGCCTTCAAAAATTAAGCCATATTATACACAGGTAGAAAAAATTAACTCGAGATGCAGTTAAAAGATTTTACATCCAAGTGGTCCAACTAATCAATGTCCTTTCCAGAAGAATTCATACATGAAAACATTGATCTAGAAAAAGAACCGGAATTGAATACCTAAGCCAGATGATTTTCAATCTCATTATAAAACTTGTAAAAGAATGTATTTTTTATGCTGTTACAAAGTTTTAATCAAATATAATCCGTACCGTGAGGCTTATCCATATCTTGAAAAGGTGTACAAATACATACTAACTTTGTCGATGTCATAAGTAGCGTGTGAGCGATCATTTTCTAAATTAAAGTTTATTCCAAACAGATTACGAGTTGCTTGTCTCAAGATCACCTAGAGGCATTTATGTTGATGGCTTGTGAAAAGGATCTATTAATAAGTTTAAATAATGAAGATATTATTAAATATCTTACCAGTGAATGCAAGGATCTTAGGGATATGATATTTATATAATGTAATTTTTTATCTGCTCTTTAACAGTTTAGACATTTGATTTCTGTTTTTTAGTTTTAAGAAAATAGTTTTTGTTACATTTGACTTTATAACACCAAGGTAGTAATATATCGTTAAATATATTATTCTTATGAAAAGCTAAGCATTAGCAGTGGAGTTTGGGTTAGTTTGGGTTATTAAGCAATACGGGTATCTAAATGAAAATAATTCATAAATTCATACAATTTTAAAACTCCTACTTCTATTTAAAAATAAACATGAGAGCCCGAGGGCAGGGCCGGTAATCTCATTTGGCGCCCAGGCCGATTTTCAGGCCCAGTCCGGCCCTGGTTTTTGCACATTTAGTTTGTCTTGACACATCACTTTTGCCATCGGTAGAAATACTAGAAATGTAGAATTGTTTATTGGGAGCCATTTAAGAGCATATTTTAGAAAATGTATACGTGTAGTCATTAGGTTTATAGTTTTATGTTAAATGGCAAAATTACAATAAAAATAATGCAGTGAGATATTGATAAATTTTTCATTTCATAAAACTAAA
>MU195974.1:1604-14058 GCA_016904865.1 Pissodes strobi | reverse complement strand
ACAATCCAAGATACAAGTCACCTTAAGCCTACGATTACGAGTCTACACAGTAGCTGTGCGCGTTTACATACGAGATTACATGCATCTCAAGCAGATGCTTCTAGAACCCCGCAGCACACGCAAGCGAAACCTGGGCTAATGTTCGCCCGGACTCATAAGCTTGCAGGCAGGTGGCAATACTATAATAAACTAATCTTTCCTAGGCGTAGCCTTTCAAGGGTATTTCAGTGTGGATTACATAGAGATGGTAATAGAGCTGGTTGATAGGTTTGAAGGAAGTAAAAAGAAAATAAGGGTGGGTACATATGGGGAAAACAGCCAGAAAAACCCCATGTCACGGTTGACTAGAAGGACACACACACATTCACACATACATAGGTAATGGGCTACCTATTAATAGGTAGTCCTGGTGAGGGGTGAATTGCAATGGTAACCGTAACTTGGCGATACTAGGCCATTCTGCCCTTGCCGGAGCACAGGAGCGCAGAGACGGTTTGGTTGCAGTTCCTTGACTGCTGCGGTAATCCGAGCTGGCCATATATATATGGTTGCCAGATCCCTTAGCAAGCCCCGCCCACCATGTTCTAACGAACCTGATTGGCGGGGCCCGCTGTCGGGCTAGAGGCGACAGATACTGTGTGTATCGCCGTGAAATTTCTGTGCTCCTGCTACCTGGCGTTTTATCGCCAGCCAGCAGGGGTGGCTGAAGATGTTCTGAAAGGGATTTTAGGGAATTAGGGGTGGAATTAACTACGGGGGTCTGGGTTCCAGAAAAAATATGGTGGTTCTTCGATGTATGGGCCCGTGTTTGGCTCTGAGTTCTGGATTGACCTGGCGTCTGCGATGTTAATCATTCTCGGCGAGCCGCGAACACCATGACTATAGAACTTGCACGCGAGCTTATCCACGTACTCCTTTACGTAATCGATACGCGCCCACGCGTGCAGGTCTGCCGTCCTGGTATAGCGACCCGCCGAGAAAGCTGCCCTTAAGTAGCGGTTTTGCAGGACTTGCAATTTTTTAAATTGTGTATCAGAAACAGAGCACCAAACCGGTGCACCATACATCAGGAAGGGCCTAGTAATTGCCCTGTAAAGGATGACTTTATTTCCGGGGGAGAGGAAGGAACCATGTCTGATAAGAGGCTTCAGTTTATCCCATACAATGAGATTTTTGCTTCTTATATATGCGATATGATCGCAAAACGTCAGCCTCCTATCAAACATGATTCCAAGGTACTTGACTTTAGGTTTGGGACGGATGGGGGTGCCATTTATCAGGATAGGGAGCATTTCAATGTTTGTATATTTTCGGGTGAAAAGAGCCAGCTCTGTTTTTAATGTGTTTAAACGGATTTTCCAGTTAGTTCCTCCACACTTGCCCGCATTTCGACATTATTAGCAATATTTGCCAGATCTTGAAAACATACTGATTTTCCTGGTTCAACATGAACCATTTTCTTCCTTTTAATTTCCTTGGGTCCTGCCGGAGTTCTAATTTCATTAAGGTAATTGACAAATGTGTCTCCTATCTGTAGAGCAGTGCCCTCAATTTTTTTTGCTGGCAGTGATTTAAGAACAGAATTCTTATCAAGGGGAATAATTCCAGTTTTTTAAAACCGTTCTTTATTTTGTTTTGTTCATTAGAATTCTTAGTAAGGTGGGAAAACTGGTTTTATTCAGCGTAGAATCTCTGGGATTCTTTAGTTTATAGTCGGTTAATATAGACCTCTAGGCTACTTTTAGCGGTCTGAAAAAACTGACGTCTAAGGGCTGTGTGAGATGCGTCGAGTTTGACGGAAGAAACACGAACCTTATATTAGCCCTTTGGCATTCTTCTAAAACATCAATGTTGATATGAGATGATAAACTGTCACCAATCAGGACTTTGGGACCTTCAAATTTTTTTGCCCAGGGAAGCACCACTTTATTAAACCAATCCTGAAAACTAGCACTGTCAAACCACCCGGATTTTGTCCGATTATATCTTGCGTTGCGCCCGCCGGGGGGCCTTCCGACGCACCATTGGTCATAAATTCGCTCGGCTTTGTAGACCGTGTAGGGAGGTAAAAGTTCTCCAGATGCTGTCACTGCAAACATTATTGATATGGCTGTTTTCGTGGAGTTGGTTACTCTCTCCGGATACCTCGTCCCTCTTCGAAAGATGCATTTTTTGGAACCAGGGTCATCTGTGAGGTTAGTCTCATCATAGTTTAAAATACGACAAGGAGCAACATCTTGCAGGCTTCTCTCTAAATTATTAAAATAGTTGATACATTCTTCTTCACTCTTTTCGGCTCTCAGTCTTTTAATATTTTGACACTGCCTTTGAGTAATTCATTGTTTATGCCGTTTCAAAAAACTGTAACCCCATTCCACTCCAGGCAAATTATTTTTGTATTTCCTGATTCTTGTTCCTTCCTTATCCAAATGACTTTTAACAATAAATCTTAGATCCAGCATAGTTAAGGCCTAAGGGACTTCCAAATTCTGCACATGCCACAATTACATCTACAAGGCTTCTTTCAAAAGCCTCAGAAAGTATTGTAGGTGCTCCCACATTTTGTTGATGCTCATTTTATTTAGTAAAGTTCTTCGAGGAATATTGTAATTATTTGAAGCTTCTGATATTTTCAGCCTGCCTCTTCTAACTTGGTGAATGGCTTCTTCAAGTGCTTCGTCCATCTAATCCCGGTAGCGCCTGGAACCAATTGGTCGTTTGTAGCTTCTTGGCATTTTCTTTTGATCCTAAAAGAAAAAATCTATCAATATTTGGATAAGCCAATGTAAAAACATGGTGTAACATTGCCATTATATTAAAATTGGTGTCCAAGTTTTTTTGATAACTTTGGCAACATCGTTTTATAATGATTATAACCTCAAAAGCTACACAGAAAACATATTCAAGTTTCAAGTTTCTATTCTGTGTATTATTGGTGGTACATACCTTAGTATAGCAGAGCTTCTAAAAGTTGACAATTTTGGCAAAATAAATAATATATTATAGAGTTTTAACTGGGTTTGTTATTAACACTCACAAAAGCGCGGGACTCATGCACCTGCTTCTAACGGACAGCTGAAAGTGTTTACTAAGCTTGCAATGTTGCCAGTTTAAAGTAAAAACATTTATTTTACAATAGATGCATTGGTTGGCAAAGTTACCCCTTTAGGCAAAGTAACCCCACTCTACGGTACGTCGTTATTTGGTACTGCAACGGGGTCTAATTTTTCTTTTATTTATAATCGGTTTTAATTTACTTAAATGAAACTAATTTATCCTTTATATTATCCTATGATATCAGCCTAAATAATATTTTTTGCCGGAATTGGGTGTGCTGTGCCGAATCCAGTGAGAATTTTATTTAGACCAATTGCAATAATTATGCCGTTTACCATTACCATTATTTGATTTTGACTTTACCGCTCTTTCATAGTTTCCTAACAAATTCTAAACGTCTGCCAAAGTCATTTTCGGAGAGTTCTTGAAACAATTTAATTTTGTATGGGCGAAACTCCTCACTCGTGAATAAGCGTATCTGCTGATAAGTGTTATGCTATCCAAGTCCATAATTCGGGTAGATAGATGTGGATCTTCTGAGCACAATTTTAAAAGCCTTATCGTCACCTATGAATGCTCTCTTGGAATCTAAAAAATATTACGACACTGTCACTTTTATCAATCATTTTTCCCCTTAGATATCACCAATAATTGTAGTGATGTCTCACATGAGTGTTTATCAAGAAAATCATTTTGTATTTTTATAAGGATCTTATCGACTCCTGACTTTCAAATGTTTTAACAATTGATTGCCGATGTGCAACAAATTGTTCCAAATGATTGAGCCTCAACTTGAGACTATACTTGCCTATTTCCAAGTTACGCCGCCTATGAAATTTGCTAGTTACATTCGGCCATCCTGTAACAGTTGATGCCGTCATTAATTTAACTCTACAGTAAATCAACCAGATCATGTCGATCTGTGCATTCGCCATAACTCCCAATCGCCTACCTTAAAGGTTTCACCTGCGGTTGCAACCTTACGCTTTTTATCGAATATCACCTTTATTTTATTTTCCGCCTTTGTTTCATTCACCTTTTGCTGTCTCAAAAGAAGTTTGGCCCTTAAATCGTCATAGGTCTCGCCTTCCGCCAATGGAGCATTCGTCATTTGCACCTCGCCAGTCAGACTCGCATGCGCCCTTCAACCTGGCCATTCGCCCTTGGTGTAGCAATTACATTCAACACGTGTTTTACACCTCAGCAACCGCTTTGCTCGTAAAGGCTAGCCCGCGGTCGGAAATAATACGCCTTGGGTACCCAAGTTTGCCAAATGCCTCTCTCAATTTGAGAATCGCCTCAGAAAACCGCAAAGTCTTCGTCGTCTTTGCCAGTGTATGATTCTGGGCATCCTCGCCCCTCCATTTCCACGGTTGATGAACGCCGATACCTGTCAAAAGAGGAAAGAAAGCCAGTATACAAGTCGCCAGGGGAGGAGCAACTATTCGCCTGTAGATCGAGTGGACCGTCAATCAGACACGCCATTTTATAATGATAATAATGGGCCATAGTTTCGCCGTCCAGTTTAACCCTCGCCATAACTTCCTTAAGCAGCTGAGCAAAATCATATACCATAGGAAACACCTTCTTAAGAGCCGCCTTCCAGTCTTCCCCTGAGAGGTCATATTTATCGAGCCGATTAAACCAGCTTCTTGCTGCGCCCTGCAATGTCGCCTGCATAAAATACGCTTTCTCATAGTTCTACCATTCATAAATACCGCCCAATTGATCAATTATCTTCAACCACCTGACTACGTTACAGTCCTGGCTGTCAGGATCGAAAGAGTCAATAATATCGCCACATACCCTTGCCCTTAACCCCATTAAACCAGAACTGTAAGCGGAGTCCGCCCATTCGCCACAAGCATGCCCTACAGCCCTGCATGACTCACCTGATTTTTCGCCTTGCCTGTTGCTCTTGGTACTGCCAGTAAAAACTATCGCCTTTGGTTTTGTCGCCTTTGCCATTTCGGCCGCCACAATCTGCTGGATACTAGCTGCCAAACCGCCTGTTGTGGAAACACCCCAACACGTGTATAACTTTCGTTTTTCACCGTACAGTTTGATGACAACACCCTGTATGTATGTAATATGAATGAGCCATAATTAATTCACGAATATATTTATTTCACCCCAGGTAAACAGAAATTTGTGCATTTAAATCAGCATATTTCAGTTCTTCATTACTCCCTAGTCCAAGCCTGGATGGACGATCCCTTAGTCCGAACCTGTACACAGATACTGTCAGTATAATAGATTACCAATATAGCAGCTTTTCACTCGTAAAGTAAATCGTTCTTAATCGTTTTCAATTCAATATCTTTGTGTCTCCGTCAGTATTGTGCGAACAATAATGTGTCGAATAAAGAAAGAAAACAGTTTCTACCCTTTCAATCTCAAATGAATTCGGCATAACACCCCCCACTTTTCACTTGGTTTTGCCGCCAGGCGGCCAGCTAGAAGCTAGAAGAAGAAATTAGTTCAGTCTTCAGTCAGTGCGTAGCAAACACTCAGCCGTGATGCGTCGATCTTTGCACCGCTCCGCATGATTTTCGCGCCGAAAAACATCTAGCCCTGTCCTAGCCCTGTTTAAGGCAATTAATTAGTGTTTCGCTCATTTTCTTAGTTATTTTCGCGTACTAGATTAGTCCAGTCACTGCTCTCTAGCCTCTAAAAGTGCAGTTTAGACTTTCAATCGATCAACAGCGAAAGTTCTGTTCTCGTCTTGGCGCCAAAAGGTCACCACACCCTTTTAGGCAATTCCTCCGTTAGTATGAACAAATATTAGAAAATATTTAGTGCACCTCAGTTATCTTTGTCCAAGATTGGGCAAAGACCTCCTTTGGGCAGTTTAACCCAATTCCTTAAAGCCAAAAGCGACGTGGCGTTGTTGCTTCCCTGTAGTTGAAGAGAATCCGTAAAATAAGGGTACCGAAATGGTAGCTCAAGTTGTGCCTGTACAAGTCAATTCAAGGATTCAAAGTGAGATCCCTGGCTGATTAGAGTGAAGTAAAGCATTGGAGATTAAGGTATTCTGTAAGAAAGAAAGGTGCTAGATTGAAAGCATAAAAGTTCATTTCATTTAAAGTCAGAAAGGACAAACATATTTCAGTTTTAAATTGCATAATCAAGACCGTTTTACTCGTTATTTAGAAATAAGTAACCTGTTTGTAATATTTGTCGTATGTGTGAAAGGATGAATGCTTGAAATTAATATAGAAAATACTGTATATATTTATCATATTTAATGCAATGTACACCTGCATTATTAAAGCAAATCAAAATGAATACATGTTTCAATTCATCCTATAGATAGAATCTCGCTACCCTATAGTAATACAGTTCATTAAAAGTGGTCAATTAATATCTAAGATACCACCCCCTCCTTTATGGTTTTAAGCAATAATAAAATCAATTGTTTATTCCGACCACCGCCTTTCAACAGCTTATGCACCATGGAGACTGTTTCGTCTTCCATCGCTTATTCGCCTTGGCCGTGGGCACCTTCATATTTCAGTTTACGCTTATGATACCTCAGTATAAGATCTTTTGTGAATCAGGCAAACTGTTTTAAAAGAAATAAAGATACTAATACTTTATTAAACATAGACAGTGGCATGCAATGTTACTAAACTCCCACTCCACACATTAACAGGATGGCCCTCTTCAGCAAAACAAAAATGGGGTTTAAAAACTGTTGGTTGTCAAAGCCCCGGAATGCTATACCATACCGCAGGTGGAACTCGAATAGTGAAAAATATACCATCCTCGCCGTCGCAACTCCCAATACGACTAAGACCACTTACACGACTAGAGATCAATATCAATAAAGAAAAATGTTCATCAAATTTGAGTTTATTGTCTATCAAAATTCCCGGGAAATTAGTGACTAATCTGTTCTCGACATGTTGATTTTTAATGTGCAAATCATTGAAATTAAAACAAACAGTGATGCCTAAGCCTAAGGGAATTAGCGTCACACCATTCCTTAATTTTTGATAGATCCCATTTCCTTAAGATTGTCACCCGTCTTTGCATGCCATAGAAGAATGGTGTCGTCAGCGAAGAGGGCGAACTTCCCCCAAGTATCCACTATTGCGAGGTAATTTATATATACCAATGAAAGGGAAGGGCCCAGTACGGATCCCTACCGGCATACCATAGGGGTGCAGTTTCATCATCGCTAACTCTCACCACCTGAACCCTTTAGGAAAGTTACTCACTGAACCATCGATTAGCCGTTCCCCGTTTAAAATAGTGGTGAAGTGTCTCTAGCAGCATCTCTCGAAGACCATTGAAAAATCGCAAAACACTGCCGTAGCCACATCCCCATCGTTCAGACTTGCATAGAGGGTCCCCAAAAGCGAAAACTATCGCATTACTCGTGCTCTTATCTTAGATACCTGGAAAACAAACTGACAGGCACTTGTAAGGTTTAATGCCGACAGAAAATTGACCAGATTCGATTTTGCCAGCTTCTTAATTACCTTCGAAAGGACAACAAGCAGCGATATAGGACGGAAATTAGACGGGTCCTACAAATCACAATTGCCTATTTTAAACAGGAAGGAAATTCACGGTTAATCGCCCTCGCGAGTGAAATCAAAGCTAACTCTGAAAAATTTTCAAAGACCCAAATGGATATTCTATCGTACCCAGAAGAATTCATATTTCTTATCTTCGAAAACACCCTTATTTCAAGCATATCGACGGAGTTAAATAGAAACCACATAGAACGCTCACCTAACCATGAAAATTTAAGGGGTCCTCACCAGCCTCCATGTTGGACGTTGCTCTTTCCACCATAGAACAATAGAAAGCATTTCATGTGAACAGCATCGTTATTCAAAAATAGTTGAAAATTGTAAAACATAATGGCCAAACTAAGAAAAACTAACGCAAACAAAGAAAAAATATTCTAAAAAAAGGGATATTTTTCTTTGAGGTCTCATTTGTGACCATCCTGACACACAGTATCAACATCACCCAAATTTGTAAATTGGCCTCCTGGCGTTCTGGTTTCCCTTTGGAGCATGGTCTATATTCCCTGTACTATTATTAAAAGGGTATCAGCAAAAATATTTATAATAAGCAAATATATTAATAGAATATTTAGAAAGCCAATATTTTTTAACCTCCAGTTAATATAAACCGCAGGTAACTGTTAACGGTGAAGGGCGGGAGCGGTAAACTGTGGTCTCGAAGATTTATGGTAACGATGAATTTTGTTCTATTCATAACTCTTGGTCGATAACAATTAGACAAATTTTTGCCACAATAGAAAGTACTACACTGAATGGTTTTTAAAATTGTCTCTAATTAAGTAAATCTGTTAAGCAGGTTTTGTATTTTTTAGGAATGACAATCGATGATGTGGAGGAGATCCAGAAGTTGAACGTCCTAACCAAGAATCTCAGAGATTCAGGAGAACATTTCCAAAACCCACTAGAGTCTGTCTTAGAAATTTCAACAGATGACATTTCATTCAGGATTTTGAACAGAGATAATTCGGAAGAACAAGAAGTCCTTTGGGAGGAAGCACAAAATATTACATCCGTATCGTCATTCAATACAAGCCTTGAGACTATCTTTCTTGTACATGGATGGCATAATACCTACAATTCTACATTTGACTTTAGTGCTGGGCAAGCCTATCTAGACGTTAGTGATGTGAATATTGTTATTGTTAATTGGGATAAATACTCCGACGGACTTTACCTCGAAGCTTACACCGCTGTACCAAAAGTAGGAAAGTATGTTGGCCAGTTTATTCAAAATATCTCTACAACATATGACTATTCTTTGGACAATATTTCACTCGTTGGACATAGCTTGGGAGCACACATCTGTGGATATGCTGGTAAGATTTTAGTGATTGAGTTTAAAAACACCTGATTGCTCTTATATCTTATAATAACACGAGTGTGTTCCTTAAACGTTGCTGGAACAGTTGATCGCAACTTTCAAATTTCAGAATGTTCGGAATGTTCTATAGTCGTGCGACGGAGCTGAAACCTTCTGTAAAATTATTTTTACGTAGAAAGTGATTTGGGTTTCCTTCCTGAAACCTCCCTCTGTGGCATTACTTTTTACTTTGTTTTAATAATGTTATAAAGAACCTAACATGAATTAAAAGTTGCCCATAATATTACTCATGTCATGCGGAAGTAAATAGACAGTGTCAATGGCCGATAATGTCCTTGTGTGTGTGCTGAACATTGTGAACAAGAAGAGTATTGGGATTGGCTCTAATTTTAAACCCAAAATGGTCAATAGTATTTTTGTTAGTTGGTTAGTCTATAAATTTTTTTTTGTTCATGCAAATTTGCCATATTGCATATTTAAGTGTGAAAACAAATAAATGAAAGGAGTCATTAAATTTAAACGTTCCAGGAATGTCATATTTTGATACATATGAAAGAGCGAGCTTAATAAAACATTCTGGGATATTCCGTGGTGAACATCCCTTATACCATTCCATTGAGACCTTAGGTCAGATTAAATAGGTTTAACTTTTTAGACCTATTGTGTCTACCCTCAAAAAGCTCTTTAGAGTGTTTTATTTAACTTAATCTTCTCCATGAGACGCCTAGGTTCGTCTTTAGATCTTCCATATATCTGCACTTCTTTTTCGACTTAGTAGATAGTCTGTGAGTATTGGCGATGGTTTTTTAATAAACTCTTTAGCTTCTGATTCCTGACAAGCTGTTCCACCATTTGCTTGTCCTACAGCATCTACAAAATCTGGAAAGTCGTAGGTCCTTCCTTGCCTTTTTAAAGACAGCTCCACCTGATGATGAAAGCTGTCTGAAGACATAAAAGTATGTCCTGGTTCAAAATAGTTAATAACCAGTTCTTCAGCATTTATATCATTTGAATTTATGACATTAAGAAGGAAACTGAAAAAGCACCAGTTTTTAGTCTGGCTTGAGCAATTATCAAGCCAGGTGGTTATTGTTGTTAAGTCTCTGTTTTTTTTTAAGAAAGCGTAGAATGCACTTATAATATCTTCCTGGTCTCTTCCGGTTATACCCTCAAGCCAAAGTACTGCAAATGGTTTTACCTTGCTTTTTTCCTCAAAGGAGCAAAGCTCTCATTGTAAACTGCAAGCCTTTTTGTGAATAAAACTTTTTTAAATGTATCCAATCTTGGCAACATGATTATTTTCTCTAAATCCGCGGAAAAATACGAATTACTTTTGTTATTCTCATTAACTTGTCGGTATAACTTACGTGCTTCTTTAGCCAAATCAATATGAACTTTCCGAGATTTGCATTTATCACAGTTACCCAATTGAAGAATATCTCCTTGATGTTCGTGAAGCCTCATACTTTCACACGTCTCGCACTCTTCGTTACCAAGTCTGGCAAAAGATATGTTTTTCTTCTTTACTTGACAGCGATATATTTCATAAGATACCATCCAGCATGCATGGATGTTATGGTTATATCGCTGGGCAGGTACCGAGTATTTGGAGCATGCTCGCGTCGGTAATGACGACTATTTCCACGTGTGCCAGCTAAAGGTATTATGCTACCTTTTGATGTTTTTGAAAGTATTTCGTAAACAAACCTATCATTTGTTGGTTTGTATCCATGGTGGTTAAATAAAATTTCTTACAAGCATGTCTAGTTTGCCCAGGGCTATCTTTAAGGTTGTAATTAAAGAAATAGTTTCTTCCATAGGCTCCATTAACATCTTCTATAGTTCTCCTTTTAATTTCCAAACGTTCGCAGGAATTTAATACAAATGTTTTTCTTTCAGCATAAGAAAGATCCCAGAACTCTTTATTTATTTCATTTCTTCGAATCTCAGAAATGAATGACGTACATTTCATTTTACATGTATCACTTTTACATCCCAAAAGAACAGGATGTTTATTTTTAATCATTTCAACTCTAGTTTTTTCCTTGCTGCCAAACTCTTTGTTATTTCTTTTCTTTTACGAATTGTCCCAGCTTTAGTAAGGTCAAGTTCTTTAACAATCTAGAAACAAAAGAAAAACAATTTGATGTTGAAAATTAATTGTAAGATAGTAAGATATTTTCAAGAGTAAAGTTTACCTCTAACTTTGCAGTCTGTCCAGCAGAGCTGGTCACAGATTCAATATTGGAGCTTGAGCCAGATTGGTTACAATCAGTTACAGAACCCTAACAAATATATTTAATATTAATATAAATAACGCTGCCAATGGAATCAGTACTTTCACTCCTCAGTGGCTTTTTTATGGGATACTTCTTATATGAGAAAATATGTAATAATGTATTAATCCACGTTTAAGTTTCTACCCCCTCAAGTAGGCAAAAATGTAAGAGTATTAAAATACGATAAAACAAAAATATCAAACTTTCGGAATATTCACAATTCATAGATCCCAATATACAGGGTAGTCAAACAAGCGCGCTCCTAAACCAATAAAGTTAAGAATTTCGTTCGTATGGCAATTCATTCTATTCGTATGGGCATATATCAGAAAAATATTTTCGAGGCCCAAGTAAGCCTGGCGAAATGAAATTTTTTTTTAGTGAGACGTAAAATTCCAAGAAATTTGATGTGTCTTATGCTATACTTTAGTTCAACTGTTTCTGAAATATAACCAGTTAAAAATCACCTATTTCTTGACTTTCTAACGTCGTAGAGCTAAATCTATTTAACATCGAAGAAAACGGGTTTTACTTTCCCATCTTACCTTTTCAAATTTTAACAATCGTCGGACGATAAATATACGTCTTGCTAATTGACCAAATTTCTGCCCTCAAACATCCTAGGAGATAAGTTAAAATTAATCCAGTATTATTTACAATCTGTACATTTCTGAAAATAACCTAATGGTACATTTCTTTTAGAGACCTAGAGGGTTGGGTTTTAAAATAGTTTTATTATAAATTGCGTTTTGTGACTAGTAGCGGCTTGTGTTATTTTCAGAAAGTGAGCAAAGGAAAATAAAAAACCGTTTCCCTCTATATTAAATAGATTTGGCTCTACAACCTCCGAATGTCAAGAAATAGGCGATATTCAATAGTTTATATCCCAGAATCAGTTGAACCATATGCTATGAGCAAGAATTTAAAATGTATTAAAATACAGGTTGTCTCATTTAAAAAAATATATATATTTTTATACCATCCTGTACCTATACTAGAAAATATTCTCCTGATATGTGACCACCCTAACTTTGAAGTTGATATGTCAAATCTTTCGAAAGTTATCCGAGGAGCTAGCAGACTTAAAACACTGTTCTCTGAAGTTTCCTACCTCAGATATTAATGTATCTTCTATCACAAGAGTCTAGGGAGCAGACAGGAGGAGCTCCGAAAATTTCTTCCGTATTCCAGATTAAGCAAAAATAGTCGAAACTAACTTTAACTAGCCAAACAAGCGCATTGAGACGAGCGCG
>JAEQML010074979.1:0-14059 GCA_016904865.1 Pissodes strobi | reverse complement strand
AGCGATTTCGAAAGGAAAACGCAGAACTTTGATGTACCAAAGCCCATCTTAAATAATTGCTCGACCCAGCTCAAAGGAAATATCCATTCGACCCGCCCTTCATTAGGGAAACATACAAAGGTGAATCACAATTTGCGCGGCGTCAACAGAAAAAAAAAGAAAGTCCCCAAACGGCACGCACGTTCAGGAGTACCACAAATCGCTACAGAAAACTACTCTAAAGATAACCCAGGCGGTCCCAGTTTTGAATTTTCTGTAGAAGGCAAATGCAATTCAATTCCAGCACTGCATTCACCAGTCGGTAGAGGTCATTACAATTTCATCGTCCGGATCGACACATTGATATCTGCTCATTACGGCGAATGATAGTAAATAATAAAATGAACTGCACCAGTTTGTCAAGAATAAATCCCAGAATATATATCCTTACGTGACTATAAGGAACAACCATCCATTTTGCATAATTCAACCATGCATAAACATGCATAAACAACCATCCAAATTGCATAATTCAATTATTCGATTTTTTATAATGTCAGGCCAAGTGAACGGATCATTAACATCAAAATCATAAGTTTCAACAACAGTTTTCGATGTTTTTTTACACGGTTGTGGATCAAAATCTGCCGGTTTACTCACACGACAATCTGCAGGTTCACTCACACTGGGCGGCTTCTCCGAAATTTTTGGAATATCACGACTCTGCCTCTGCGAAGATGATGACATTGATACGCCTGGTTCAATTTTTAAGTATTTTTGCAAAGATCCGCTTAATTTTCTTTTGTTGGCTTGTTTTCCAAATTTTCTTTTCCTGTATTGTGATCCTGAAAGTCGTTTTGTCTTTCGATCGGATTCGGACATCTGAAAGTCAGAGCCACAATTAAGAAAAAATCAAAAAGGTACGGAAATCTGAAAGTCAAAGCCACAATTAAGAAAAAAACCAAAAAGTAGAAAAATAATTAATTTAAAACGGCAAAGAAGTACCGGTGTACCTATCCTATATTTCTGGTTATATAAAATGATATCTAATAATGGAAATTTCTTACCTTTTGCAGTAAACTAAACCACCAAACGAAATAGTAGCTCTTGATCTAAAAAATCGAAATCGTAAAAATATCACTACTAAATATTTCACCGGGCGATGCAGGTGGGGTGGATCACATATACCACAGCCGCATGAAGAAAATCCCCATGCAATAGTACAGACAAAGGACTAACAAAAGTGGAGGTTATTGGGAATCATCTTATTTATTTATTTATTTATTTATTTATTTGTCACAAGTATCAACAGCTACAAGAGCCAATTACAGATACCAACTTAAAACTAAAGAGACTACAATGAATAAAGTATACTAAGCCAAAAAGACAATAAACCTTAAGTAAAAACTAAAAACTAGTATAAAATGTACACTAAAGCAAGACATCTATGACTACATGCCAGTTTAAAAAAACATTAAAATTTCAAAATTGATTATAAGATTTATATAAACACTCAGAACGCACATACGAGACCTATAAAACATATTAAAAGATTACCTGGTAACTATGTCGATTTTAGTTTATTTATAATAATTTTCTTAAATTCATTAAAACTAGTCAAGTCAATGTCTATATCAGAGGCATACAAGTTAAAATAATAGCAGAGTTTATATATTGGCGAATTTTTGTAAAGATTAGTACGTGGATATGCCAAATAAAACATTCTTGAGTTGCGGGAATTTAATCTGTTAATTGCAAAAGGAAATTCTTGAAGAATATCAGGGCAATCAATTTTGTTCTTCAACATTTTAAAAACAGTACACAAGAATATATTAATTCTCCTCTTAGTCAGAGAAAGTCTATCAAACACCGCCAATAAGTGTTCATTGTCGCAACCTCTCTGGGGATAAACACCAAATTTCCTGTAGTACATGCACTTTAAAAACCTCCTTTGCACGCCCTCAATCAGTGATATCCAGACATTATATTGAGGGGACCAAATGACGGAGGCATATTCCAAGATTGGCAACACCAAGCAATCAAAAAGATGCAAACTGACCTCAATGCTAAGCTCCTTGGTGGATCTGGCAACAAATCCAGAAATCTTCTGAGCACTCTCAACCTTCGACAAGATGTGGGAAGAAAATGAAAGATTGGTGTCAAAAATAACTCCTAAATCCTTTTGTTGGGTTACTCTTTGCAGTTGCTCATTATTTAAAAGATAATCAAAAACAATAGGGTTATTATTAAGTGTAAACGACATACAAGCACACTTACTGACATTTAACTTAAAGCTGTGAATGTCACACCAGTTTGCAACCTCACAAAAATCATTTTGTAAGATGTGGCCCGAAGGGGCCCGACGGGATGATACCACCGTTCAGTCCTCGGTCCGTCCGTCAGTCATAACTACGTCGGAATTCCAGTCGCCCGAACCAGTACCACCTCGGACGCCACATCGCCCGCGACCACAGCGCCACTGAAGATGACTGCCGCAGATGCAGTTGAAAGCTTTGGAGTAAACCAAAATCGATCACGGCCTAACAGCCCGGAAAACTCTAGTTTTAATGATACCGGCCGGGAAAGCCTACGTAGTTTTATTTCCTTAATAAAGGGTTTGAGCACTTTACTTTGTGTTCATGTTGAACTTCTCAACTAGTTCATTGGCGGAGATCCGGGTAACGACTACTAGAATTTCGCAAAAAGCAATAATACGGGCCTGTTAAACACTTAAAATGCTTATGCTATTTGATAAAAAGGTTCATTTTAAGCAAATTAAGTTTGTTGTATTTTTTTCGTATCTCTTACAGTTTTCGATTAAAAAATTATTTTCTTGTTCACGTCACAAGAATCTCATCATTTTATTGTTTATATGTAGATTAAACGATAACTTGGGATCAAGGGTAATGCCCAGATCCTTTACAGATTCTACCTTAACCTAACTGATACCATTAATAGAATATTCAAAAACAACAGGATTCTTTACTCTGTAAAATGACATGAAGTTACACTTACCAATGTTCAGAGTGAGCTTGTTATCTACACACCACTGTCCAAAACTGTTCAAGTCCCCCTGCATGTCCAAACAATCAGATACAGCCCTAATGGAATGGAATAATTTAAAATCATCAGCATAGAGCAAAAATCTAGAGTGTTTGACAGTTGTGGACAAATCATTTATGAACTGGTTGAACAGTGGTGAGGAGAGATGACCACCTTGGGGCATTTCAGATGTTACGTTAATCGCACGAGATGTTACGTTATTGATATTCACCATAAACCTTCTACTTGAAGTCTTGAAATATAGCTACCAAACCACTCCCAAAGACAACCTCCCACTCCATAGTGCTTAAGTTTTTGCACGAGTATCTGGTGATTGACCCTGTCGAAGGCCTTGGAGAAGTCAGTGTAGATTGCATCAACCAATAGGTTGGAGACTGTGGAACGATTACTAACAAATCCATGTTGCTCAAGGCAAATTTTTTGTTTAAAATATGGGGTGATTTTTTCAAGGGTAATCTTCTCAAAAACTTTGCTGAATAAAGACACCCTACTTATTGCTCTATAGTTTATTATATTGTTTCCATCTCAACTCTTAAAAATAGGTGTTACGTAGTTGATTCTCCAATGATCGAGAAATTGACCTGTTGACAAGGGAACATTATATATTGTGAGCAAAATAGGACACAAGACAAAACGACAATTATATATGAAGTCACAAGGGATGCCATCGGGCCCTGCAGGCAGGTTTAAACGTAAAGACTCAATAGCCGCTAAAACATCGATCAGGTTGATATCAACATTTCGGTCCAGTTTACTCAGATGATGAACATGCTTCATGTGATATAGCATCTAAATTCAATTATCCTGCGTGCATTAACGCAGGATAATCGAATTTAGATGCTATAGCACATGAAGCATGTTCATCATCTGAGTAAACTGAGCCGAAAAAAGAGGCAAACATGTCAGCTATCTCCTGCGGATTCTCAGATACATGATTTTGAAAAGACATGCTACGAGGCAAAATCATGTATTTATTTTTAGTGTGAATGTACTTCCAGAATTGCTTTGGGTCATGCTGAATACTATCTTCAATGTGATTATTATGAGAGATAGTTGTCAGTTCTTTGCAAATCTGCCTAGCTTCAACAAAAAGTTCATAGTCGGAAAGAGAACCTGAGCATTTATAATTTTGACGCATTTGCTTTTTGTGAACAGTCATATTTTTCAACTCAGGAGACATCCAAACTGGAAACTTGGGATTTTTGGCTCTACATTTAGGAACAAATAAATCTCATTCATCATTAACGTAGAATATATTTAGGAAATTCATTAGAGTCACTAAACTAGCACTTGTGCAGTTTACATTAACCTTAGTGTTATTTAAAATGTTAGCTCAATTATATTCTGCTAGAAATGCATTAATGTCATGGTAAGATGCCAATTTAAAATTATATTAATAATGGTCATAGTTTAAGGGCTGTAAATTGTTATTTAAAGTACTATGAAGTTCTAAAACTGGGTGGTACTTATCGCAAGAAATAAATGGACTATTAACAAGGCAAACATTTAAATTATCGCAATTACTAAAGACTAAGTCGAGAAAGTTTGATGATATGTTCGGTATGCTGTTTTACATTGATAGAAATTTAAGAATGCAAAATAATTTGAAAGACACTCAACCTGTTCTGATATGTTTCCCACAGCTCTCGTTCCATCATCCTCATTTAGCCAGTTGACTTTCGGCAGGTTAAAATCTCCTGTATCATCCTGTTATATTTATGGTGTTCTAGTATATATTCAATTGATAGACAAAACTGGTATTTTTCAACAGTTTTCTCAAAACAAAAGCAGAGGTCCCCACTCTTACCGATACAAAAAGCTGCTGCAAGCACTCCACATCAGCCTCCAAGCATCTTGATGGGTAACTATTTTTCACAGCCACCATGACGCCACCTCCCCTCTTACTATGACTAGTAGAACTACTCCGATCACATCTACAGATCACATAATTTGACAGATCAAATTCTCCACTCGTCACAGACCTCTCTGCGTCTGTCTCTGTAAATAACAAAACATCATAATTGTCCAGCAGTGCAAGCTGCGTTAGGCCTTCTTGTTTATTAAGCAGACTTCTTGCATTTTAGTAATATACGTTAAGGTTTAGCTTATCTGTATGCCTGTTTGATTTCTGCGAAAATTTTGGTGGCTATTATTCGCATTAGGGAGTTTGTTAGTTTGGACATTGCGTAGCCGATGGTTAAAATGCCTAACAATACCATGTAATGGCCAGAACTGTGTATCCTTTAACATACTAGCATAAGCATTATCGATACCGACCTTAAAAGATGACATATGACTGTCATTCTTCAGCATCCTGACTAAGCATCTTTGCATTCCAATTTATCCAAAATGTATTGTTGAACTGATTGGTCGGAGACATTGAAAGCAACCCTACCAACATAGAACCATCGCTTTGAAGGGATGCCAGTGAAACCGCCTTGAGATTCAGATTGATTTTCTCCAAAACTAGTACCTCTTATAAAAAAAGGAGGAGTCACGTGAATTATCCTTGTGGTAGTGTTGGTTAATTTCATTTAAAGAATGATAGGCATCTGGTATTGCATTCCCTACATCCTTAGCAGTAATAGTTTGAGTATTAATAACAGCTCCATTACTATTTGCGGATTTTCTGGGGACACAGTCATTGCGGCAGTTATCAATAGCGATATCAGGTTTTGGATTGATACTAACAGAACCTTTAGTTTCACACAGGTTCGTCCCAACAAAATTGTTTTGAAAAAGTTCGTTATCAACAGTTCCAGTTTGTGATGCAATAATATGGAGGTTGCGCGCAGTTGAGTCCGCACCTGACGTCATCACCTAAGCTGAAAATGTGACCGTTGTCGTTTTGATGTAGTTTGTGCCTCTTGTGGATATGTTCTTTTGTTCCAACTGACAAGTAACACTGATGATGCCTAATGCCGAAAGCGCTCTGTTACGCTGATTAGACGTCCTTTTGGATTAAATTTATGCATGGAATACATTTCGTACATGCACACAGCCTTCACTCTTCATTTATCTTTAAATTTCCGCATGAGAAGAAGTCCAATGAAAACATGTCTGACAACCTCGGTGGCCATAAAATAGGCCTACCTCGACCTATCAATCGATAACCAAAACTATTGCTGACAAAACTACTACTAAAATTGGGCGGTGCACTGTCGTGCATATACCACATTTAATTTCTACACCGATTAAGTTTTGTTACAAGAATTGCAAATGCATTCGCACCATTTAATCTATCTTCAACAAGAACGATCCAATAAGATGATTCCCAATAACCTTCACCCGCATGTTAATCATAAACTTTTGTTAGTCCTTTGTCTGTACTATTGCATGGGGATTTTCTTCATGCGGCTGTGGTATATGTGATCCACCCCACCTGCATCGCCCGGTGAAATACCAGCACATTGGCTTAGGTGGCGTGAAATGACCTCTGGTTCATGTTTCGTCACCATGCCTTTGGGATCTAGTTCCCAGAGCGGAAAAGAAAAGAAAAAATATTGCATGATGGCGCCTCTCAGATCAAAATACTCCGGAGGATCTTCGGGTGGTGGCTGGCCTGGGGGGACCATTAGGCCAGAACGCCTCCAGGATAGAAAATAGAGTGCGATTGGACTTCTGCAACATAAGAGGCATCAACACATATATTAACTCGGTCCACCAGAACGTAACATCAAATAACCCTCATATTTTAGCTCTATCAGAAACAAAAGTGAAATCAAGCACTACACATGTTCACTTGAATATACTCGGATATGACCTTTACTTCCGATTTCGACATAACTCTGGATTAGTTGCTTTTATACGAAACGGATTTATGTTGTCAACGAGAAGAAACATAAGAACCTAAGGACTTCGATGTCATGTGGTTCAAATTAAACACAGATCGAGCAACCAAATTATTGTATAGAACTCCTAGCAAACACCAATATAAACGACTTTTCTCAAATCTTGGCAATCAATTGTCTGCAAATCAACTATCCAACAAAAACGACGATTAAGGACGAGAAGCCGAGTCGTTTGCTATAAGTTACGGACTTACTCAGCTCGTTGACGAATTTACCAGGGATACCTGAGCATCAAAAAGACCTAGCCTTCTGGATCTATTCTTAACAACTAATCCTGACCTCTACACCCTAACGGTCCAACCTGCGTTGGGCTCATCAGATCACAATCTTATATCCGCAACATGTGAACTTGCTATCAAAATACAAAAGCCACAGTTACCCCCAAAGATTTGGCACTACAAATCTGCAAACTGGTGTGATATTTGCGAGCCTTTCTTTTCCTTTAAAGGTGTGTGCTTTAGGGATCAAAAAACCCCTGAATCTGCGAATGAGATAACTTAACAATTGTATTTACAGCTTTGCAGACGACAGCCCTATTATATCCTCATTCATATCGCGGACTTCAATGACCGCTGCTGGTTCCCCAACGCAAGCGAGAAAATCAGATTGTTGCCATCAATGAGGATATGAACGCCATCGTCGAATGGAAAGACTCAAGCACACGATACACATATAACGGTATGCTGATTTCTAGACTCGTTTTTGACTCACCCGCGCATCTACGTCATCCAGGAAAATTTGACGCTGTCATAGTTTATTTAATTAAGTGAATTTTTAGATTAGTTTTGTGTTTATATAATGTTATAGGATTATTTAAATTAAAAACTTATAGTATAATTATGCCGAACTGTGCTACTTGTAAGAACAATAATACGACCACCAAAGGGAGTAATATTAAATATTTTCGTTTTCCTAAACACGAGCTAGCAAATCAGTGGATTCGTGCTTGTCGAAGAGAAGAAGATGGGTGAGTATCTTTAATTATTAAAGCTTTACTTTATTATTTATTATTTTTATTACATATTTCCACGGTTTACATGATTTTTTATGGCAGTGGCACACACTCTAAAGGGACATCCTATGGCTAGAGATGGATCCTAATTTCACGTACCGTACCGTGATTTTAGCTGCCGCTAATTCGACATTCGGGTGCTACTGTGCCTTAGTTCCGTTCTTTAAACATTCTTTTTAGGTATACCACGATCAAGTCACGGTTCACGGCCCAGCCAGACACTATGTGGTTAAAAAATATTTGCCGAAATTTAAATAAGTAAAAAAAAAAATAAAGCAACATGTATTATTGAAGTGAAACTTCTTAACGCGCGCCGGGAGGATTATTTACACATGCTCACATACGATGGTACCAGGGTGCTAAAATCGGTTAGGTTCTGTAGTGTTACAAGAGCTCATTGATTTGCGCACCTAGTCGCGCCATGTCTTCGTGATGCAATCGTTTTGTTTTAACAGCTCTCGTGGCCGAGTGGTCTAGGTGGTTAGGTCCCGATTCGGCGGCTCTATCGGCGGAGCGGCGCAGCCTGAGTTCGAACCCCGTTGCTTTTTTAATTTTTTTATTACGGTTTATGATTTTTTTTTTCATTTGAGTCTTTTCTTTTTGTTAATTGAGTGGTATATTTTAAAAAACTGTTTTTTAACGAAATATGTTACGATATGTATTTGATTTTATTGTGATATGTTTGTTAGCTTACAAGCAAAAAATATGGGATTTTCTCTATTACCTTGTCAAGACATAAGCGAAACTTTTATGAAGAATATTTTTTTTTCATTTAGGCCTTCCCTTTTTGTTAATTAGTATTATATTTAAAAAATGATAACTATATTTAAAAAAACTACTTTTTAACCAAATCCGGTACGATATGTAGGGGTCGTCATCTCCTTGACAACTTCTTGATTTTGTCTTGATCTTGTTTTGGTTTCAAGACAAGATCATGGCAAGAAATGATCTTTGTTTTTCAAGACAAGACAAGAAATTAGTTTTCAAGTCCAAGATTTCTTGGAAAGAAACCAACAAAATCTTGAAATTTCTTGAAAATGTAAAATAAAACAAAAACTAATTTGTTTTGCTAGGTTATTAAAAAAAAAAACAAAGCACTAAAACATTTTTAATGGGATGATAAAAAAATTATTATGTTTATTTTCAAAGATTTTTGGATATGTTATGGCTTAAGGTATTGGGATCAAAAAGTACTTTGCAAACCGAGTCTACTTCAGTGGAAATGAAATAAATATGTAAAAATGGGCAAAAAATATTTGAAAGGGTTCAGAATATTGACTATTAAATAATGAAGTCAATACAAAGAAAATTAAAATTGTACTTTAAGTTTGGCAAAACTTATATCTTGTGGGCTAAATTAAATTGGATAATTTTTTAATGCTTAATGACTTTTTATTGCATGAGATTTTTTTTATTATTTTTTGATATGTTATGGGCTAAGATATTAGAATGAAAAAGAACTTCTCTCAGCTGATCTGCTTCAGTGGCGCACAGAATATTTGAATTTACGTATTTTTTATTAAATTAAGAAAAAACTAATTTATTAAGGAATGAATTATAAAACAATACTATCATGACCGCGTGCCCCTCGATTCTACGCATCAAGTATAAACATCACATCAACCAATCTCATCCCGACCTTTTTACTTAGTTCTCAAATGTTGAAATAATACTTAACTACCCATTTATACATTTAAATTATTTTCTAGAGTAAAACTATGTATAATATATCAATTATAATTAGTAATATAAATATGGAATGAAAATGTTTTTATTCTTTAGTTAACACACGTACACGTATAATTAGGAACGTACCTATTATCGAAAATGTCCTTTAAAATCCCCCAAAACTGCGAATATTGCACTTCAAAACATATGTTCTATACACGCTTACATAGCAGAATCGAAAGCGTCGTTCCCAAGTGACGTCACACGTTTCTGTGTCGGAGGTTCTGCCTGCGCAAGAGCATACCGTGATATGTGTATCGTGCTCAAGCAGCTTTCTTCTAAAAAAAAAAACAAACACCGCTGGACCTGACTTATTAATGACAGGACAAACACTGACTCTGACCTCATCTGTAAGCTTGCTGGGCATCAACGTTGAAAACAACATGTCTTGGCGAACAAAATCGCCTAGGCAGCAGCACAAGAGTTAGGAGTATAGATCAAAAAAGTTGTATACATCTCACCAGCTCTTACTACTCTATAAGACCCAAATAAGACCATCTCTGGAATACTGTTCCCATGTGTGAAGCTCGGCACCCATACACTTGCTCAAGATATTGGACTCCATAGAGAGGAGGGCAGTCCGTTTTGTGGATGACCCAGAGTTGACTAATGGCCTTGATAGCCTTAAACATCGAAGAAAAGTGGCGGACCTATTTCTTTACTATCGATTCTAGTACGGAAGGTGTTGGAACGAGCTGGCATATATGATTCCACCCAAAGTTGTGCCAAACAGAAACACCCGTCAGGCACAAGCTGCTCATCAACATAGGATTCAGTTGCGAACACCTAGGACGTCCCTGTTGCGGGACCTCTTTGTCTGGAGGACTGCCTCGCTTGGAATGGACTTCCGAGTAACGTCTTTTCTGAAAACTACAACCTACAGCGCTTCAAGCCCAACGTTCAGCATCTTCTCAGCACACGCACCGCTCGTTGAGTGGCGTAGGATTTTCCTTTTGCGTATGTGCCGAACAAAAAAAGAATATGTCAGATGTCAAAAGGGATCTTATCGTACGGGTCCAAAGGTCACAATTTTCAGTAAAAACTTCATTCGTGGCAGATTTTGCGTGTAAAACCTGTCAAAGGAATGACATCTAATGAAAAATGTGACCTTTGAACCCGCACGATAAGACCGCTTTTGAATATATTATGGTTATTTGTTACTTCATCTCGAGTGGAACCGGCTTCATCAGTGAACAGAACAATACTAGTAAAACTTGGCTTTTGCTTAAATCGTTGCAAAACCCAATTTCCGTAATTGAACTGTGGGACGTGATAAGGATGCAGCAGTGTTCTCGAGAAGTCTCATGAACAACTCACTTTGTCGCATGAACTTAGATCGACCGGTTTTGTTTATAATATTAGAGGGATTTTTAGTAATTTTATATAAAAAAAATCCTACTCTGGCTGAAGCGTCTGTCTTCTTTGGGGACTCTTAGCATTTTTTTACTTGTCGTTTTGCTTGTTTCAATTAAGCTACCATCAACCTTTTCAAAAGTTCTTGGTGCGGTAAACTGCGATTTGGAAAAATATTAGAATTAATTCTTCTTGTTTCCACTGTTAACTGAATATAGTCAACGTTTCCACACAGTTGCCGAGTGCTTGGCCATAAATTAGATGCATGTTAGCGTTGACTGAATAATTAATCAACGATGTTAACATATTCGCTATAGGACTAATGTTCCATTTTTTAATTTTTGTATTATACAAAAACTTAATTTTGTCGAAAACGGCTAATTTTATCGAAACAAATGTAAAATACATTTTTTAAAGAAGAATGAACAAAGTATTTAAAAAATCAGTTTTCAGCTCTATCAAATGACACTTGTTAAAATGATGGCCCAAGTTCTTTTCTGACTTCCATGACAATGTAAAATTTCATTAAATTATGCAAGTCAAAAGTTAGAGTCGAAAAGGTAAATCGCTGGACACCCGTTTCGGGCTCTGTATCTCCGTAAAGGGGCACTTTAGGGAATATGACAAATTAGGGTAATATTGACTTCGTCTTTTTTATAGGCTCCCGAGAGTATGCCATTATATTTACCCGGATACTATGTATATTTACTAAACGGTTTAAAAATATAATTAATTTATTCAAAAAACTAGTTACTTAATTAAGCGGATTGTTAAATTTGGGTTGATTTATAAACGTTGTCCCAATTATTTGTATAATTGGTATAGGCCAACCAAACCCAAAGTAACATAAAGCTGCGACAAAAAAAAGATAGTACTAGTCGTCCTTTTTAACATACTGAAAGTTTTCATATGGCCCATTGACCAAATTACCCCACCATCTTGAAAAATGGTACTTTTTTATAAATTTCGAAATAAATTAAAAATGACTACATATATCAAGAAATATTAAAAGATCCAAATTAAAAAGGATACAAAAACACACCAAATCTGAAGAAACTTTCAAGAAATGTTTTAAGTTTGAACTCGCACCTTTCCCTCTTTCAATAATAGCTAACGGCATTCTTCGTAAAACTAATAAGTTAGCTCTCTTAGCATTAGCATATTTGGATAAGAATTGCCCTGCTAGACGTATCACCACCACAATCAATATTTGTTATAGATGGTGGGCATTTACTTCATTAAGTGGTATGGCAATTCTTCGTAACATATGGAGTGTTACTTATCACGATGGTTCTAATCCAACAATAGTTTTTAATCGCTATGATATTGAAAAATCACAAATACAAAGTCGCAAGGACATATTCGCCGCACGCGGAAATTTTCTTGCATTGACGTCACATTTACGGAAGATACTACAACTACAGTAAGTCAAGAAACATTTTTATCCAGTTTAAAAAAGATGTTATTTATCACAATATTTATAAAAAGGCTTGAAGGTGCAGGAATTCGAGTAATATAGCCCGAAGGAGATGCTGATACTATGTTAGGTGAGATGCCAATTAATTTAGGTAATTCCGACTCACCAGTGGTTCCAGTCGGCGATGACATGGACCTTGCTATAATTTTAATTTACAGGGTCGATCGTGAAAAAAATATTTTTGTTACGGGCAGGGAGATCTGGCAAGCGAAATAAATTTACAGATATTTTAGAAACGCAGAAGAACGCAGGCATACCAAAAGAGTATATTTTATTAGCTCACGCTATTTCTGGGTGTGACACTACTTCTTTTTTAAAAAGGAAAAGATTGCCTCCTTTAAACTTTTGGAGAAAGACGCAGAAATGCAGAAGGTTGTAGCTAGTGATGAGCGAGACTGGTCTTGGTTTTAGTCTTGCAGAAAAAGCAAGACCAAGACCAATGCCAAGCAGTGCAAGACTTATCCAAGACCAAGACATAGTATTGCAAGACTTGCGCAAGACCATGACCGAGCATGCAAGAGTCTTGCGGTTTGCGTTTTTTTGGCAATTTTTATTTGTTGACATATTGCTCCTAATTCTGGGATCGAAACAGTTGGGTCGAAATGTGGAGAAAAACTTCCAATAAACAATTATCAAAAATCATTTTTTCTTGTGAAATACATGCAGGGAAAGTTAGTTTGCCACGCCGCCGCTGCGCGCCGCATTGTATTTGAATGAACAAGAATGTATTCAAGTAAAAAGAGCAGTAAAATTTTTAAAGAAAATTATACTAAAAATTACAAAAATGTAGTTTGGATTTTAAACAAATTACACAAATGTCTATACATTTCTCCAAGCGTTCTTGCATTTAGACCCGGAGATAGATACCGATTTTTTTATGTGTTTTTGGCCAGTATGCCCTTTGGAGGCTCTAATACTACGCATATTCTGATGTTATAAAGTGATAAATTGAAGCATCATCCTGGGTTCTTCACATACAGTGTGTCCAAAAAGGATAGGCCTGTATTTGGTATCTTGAAAACTATAAGAGATAAAAAATTGGTTAAATGGAAAACGCTGAAATATATTTAATTGCCGGTTCAACTCTGCTTTGGATAATGAATTAATCTTAATAGATTTATAATTCATAATAATGAATTTCATTATGAAATTAGTTTGTCTCTTTTCATTTCCGACACATTTAAAAGAAACAAATCATTTTATTTTCAAAAACTGCTAGTTTAATGTAATTTTTAAATTTTTGTTTATACCTACTATATTTCTTCGACAAAATATAGTAAAATCCTGTTATGATATATGAAGGTTCAGTGTACGAGAGAAAAGCACAATTTTGGTAAGTTTCGTGAATCTTTGTTTCTCTCATAACTAGAAATTAAGATTACTATGGCATGCATATGCATTACATATTTTATCATTAAAAACCCTTTTTGTTATTTCATTTCGTTAACGCGATTTTTTTTGTATTGTGTGTTGTTTTTGTATTAATTTTCATTAATCATTGTTTTTTTTTTTAACTAGAAGTAAAGATTTCTATGACATGCATATGCATTACATATTTTATCATTAAAAGCCCTTTCTGTTATTTCATTTCGTTAA